>OZ034972.1:21227182-21289682 GCA_964030785.1 Siderastrea siderea
TCCGGGGGGGCTTCTAAGTTTCGAAATGAGCCACAGCAGTGTTGATCGAAATACGTTTTTAATTTACCAGTTTTTAATTAACCTTTAAAACGTCACAATAAATCGAATTCGTTTCAATTTTAATTTAACAACAAAATCAAAACTGAAATTATGAATATATGAACTTCATATATTTGAACTGCGGAATGAAGAAATAAATGTAAAGAAGATCCTCGCAGCTATTAACGCAACTTATGCAGTTGCGAAAAGAAAGCCTGAAAAAATCAGGCTTGCCGGGATTCGAACCCTGACCTCTGCGATACCGGTGCAGCGCTCTAACCAATTGAGCTAACAAGCCAACTGGGAGCTGGTCATTAAATTGGTTCGTAAGATACCCGGGAAAGATGAAGATGAAATTATGAATATATGAACTTCATATATTTGAACTGCGGAATGAAGAAATAAATGTAAAGAAGATCCTCGCAGCTATTAACGCAACTTATGCAGTTGCGAAAAGAAAGCCTGAAAAAATCAGGCTTGCCGGGATTCGAACCCTGACCTCTGCGATACCGGTGCAGCGCTCTAACCAATTGAGCTAACAAGCCAACTGGGAGCTGGTCATTAAATTGGTTCGTAAGATACCCGGGAAAGATGAAGATGAAATTATGAATATAGGAACTTCATATATTTGAACTGCGGAATGAAGAAATAAATGTAAAGAAGATCCTCGCAGCTATTAACGCAACTTATGCAGTTGCGAAAAGAAAGCCTGAAAAAATCAGGCTTGCCGGGATTCGAACCCTGACCTCTGCGATACCGGTGCAGCGCTCTAACCAATTGAGCTAACAAGCCAACTGGGAGCTGGTCATTAAATTGGTTCGTAAGATACCCGGGAAAGATGAAGATGAAATTATGAATATATGAACTTCATATATTTGAACTGCGGAATGAAGAAATAAATGTAAAGAAGATCCTCGCAGGATCCTCGCAGGATCTTATTGTTAGTGAGATCAAAACTGTAACAACAAGAACGTAACCGGAACGTAACAAAACAGAAGCTCAGAGTTCATCCTCGCAGTGTTCTGCGAGAGTGCTTAATATTAAGGAAACAGGGAAAACTAGAGGGCGACTTATATCCGGTGGAGCTTATACCGGATGTATTTTTTTGTTTACAGGTAGACAGTCCTATAACCGGGGGGGGCGGCTTGTAAGCGGTTGGGCTTATAAGTGGCAATTAACGGTATTTATGTATTTATCAGTATCATTAGAGGCAGTGAAGCATTGCCAAAACCTTGCCTGTTACTAGGGCTTTGAAAAAGAAATTATTATTAGGTCTCTATGCATTGGTCTTCAAAAATTGGTCAAGACAGGAGTAAGAATGTAAAAATGTATGTTGAGTTTACTCAAGCCCAAACCAGGGGTGTGGCCAGGGGTGCCGGAACCCTCCTTTTCGTTCTTTATAAACTTGTGAAACCATTTTATGGCAAACCTAGCGGATTACAATTTTATACATGAAACTCGAAATTAAGTTGAGTTTGAAACTCAACTCATGTTGAAACTCATCATGACAAGGAGTCCTAATGTTTAGGGCTCTTTGTCGCTTTCCACCTGATCTTCTGAGCAGCGCAGGTGACGAAGGTGGAGAACCATCCTTGTGACGAATGGCTAACGCTCGAAACGTCAGCTTTCAATCTCTTCACGTTGGCTCAATTTACCTTATCAACTCAGTTGATAAATGCAAAGTTTTGTGTTTCGCTTCCCCACCGATGCAGCACCACAGTTTCTCTAGAAACTAACCCCTTGTTTGTCAAGAGACAGTTGGTTGTGCGATTTTTCTGCGTCTTCTCACGGTTGAGGAGAACGAGCTCAGTTTCGCTTAGAGCACTGCTATGGACAGTAGACCAGCAGATGACAGGGCCTTAGATTTCAGCGCAGTTATTGGTCTTATAGGTCCCACGCCATATGTTCTTCATACACGGACGGATTCTTTCTTTAGAAAACTGTATATTCACACCATCGATCTTCCAAGTGGTAACTAAACGGCTTGCAATGGACGCGCACCGGATGACACTTAAGGATGGTTCTCCACCAGGATCTTGATATCGTGTCCGGAGTTTAGGAGGACAAATGTATCCGACTTAGTCTCCGCCGGCCTTGCGGTCGCAGGCTCCCTTCCCTCCATGGGGAGGGAAGGGAGCCAAGGGTTTGAACACCACGCCCAGCTCTGCTCCAAGTACTCCTGCACAAACTATGGTGGCCCTGCAGGCCCTACAGTAGTAGCAGCCAGCGCTGTCTTGCCGGAAGCTGACTGTCTTCAGGGCTGGTATGGTAGTGTTAATCTGCTTAATGACGTCTGCCATCACAGCGAGGAATGCACGAAAGTGGGTATGAGAAAAAATTGTACTTACCAGAGCCCACTGGAGGGAAGACACTGATGTGTTGCAAAATAGCTTTGGGCTCCGACTTGCCACTTCCACGGTCTTCTTTTCTCACTTTCCCGTTCGAGGCATACTTAGACACCCCTGGTAGAACTCAACATGACCAACGTCAATTAGTTCCCTCTGCGCTATTCCCAGACAAGAGCGATGGGCTGGACAAATGGTCCATTTTAAGAATACTAATTAAAAATACTTTTGCGCGTGCTAAAAGAAAATCAACGAAGCTCAACTTCTGAGTGGATATCGCTGATTCCAACACTGCAAGTGTGACCCGAAAAGTCTTTTCTTGCAACTGGAACAGCAACTGCTTGTTCATATCGCTTGTAAGAGGCGCAAACACCTGCAACTAGTTTCGGAAAAGAATAAGTGACCCCTATTCGCAGCCAAGGGAGATAATGGTTTGATTGGCTATTGTACTCGGTGACAGGGGGGTCCTGACTGCGAGAACTCCAAAGAACCTATCCTTTTACAATGGCGCGATATAGAGGAAGCTCTTTACAACTGCTGCGTGTTAAATCTGGCGTTTTCCCTTTTTTTTCTTTTTTTTGAACGAAAATTATCAGTTTTTGAACATTTACTCAAAGCCGATCCGCACTTAAGACATTTTCTCTAGTTTCCAATAATGCCGCACCTGAAATTCTCACACGCCTGATTTCCAACAAGAAAATTATTTCCGCAAATGGCAGCTTCTCGAGGCGCCTTCTTCGACGCAACACTGGTGGCTTGCAAATAATATTGAAATCCTTCACCGTGAAATTAATTAGACTTAAAAAGTCGAACTCTTGAAATTTGCTATTAAAAAATAGGGTGCGTTTCTTTGGGAAAATCCAAATCCGGATTCTTGTATCCAAAAACGGATTTTGCGTTTCTTTACCTAAATCCGAAAATGGATTAATCAGGGATTAGTGATCTGAAGAATCCACACTCCGAGTGGATACACCAGATTAAATCTAAATCCGGATTTTTAGGATTCATGATCCGTGCGTTTCTTTGGGGGACGGATCCGAAAATAATACATCTGTCAAGCGGTCTTCCATGCAAATTTACTGGTCTCGCCATATTTTCTCTCGATCCTGCGTGACAAAACATTCGATCGTGAAAAAGAAAAATTCAGGTGATTATTCCGTTCCGTATATTTGAAAAGTTTCCTCCAAAAGTACAGACAGAAGCATTGACACGTCAGGATAACTTCATTTGTGTACCATTTCTGTAATTCAGGGACCAGATTTTGCTAATTGTGAACGCAAATAGCGAGTTCACTTGAACTACTGCAGATACCGTCCTTGTTTATAAATTATTTGTATTCCATTCTAGTTGAATTCTAGGGCAGTACGAGAGAATATCGTTCTGATTTATATATTGCGTGCCTCCAGCCTGTCTTGTCATGACAAAATAATCCTTTTTCGGATTTTGCGTTTCTTTGGTGTCGAAGAATCCATATGATCCGGGATCACAAATCCGTTTTCGGATTCTCCCAAAGAAACGCACCCGATGATCGGAAGCTAATACTTTCTGCTTCTAGTGAACACGTGACAATTTTTTCCTCTCGCCAGAGCGTCAAAAAATGTACATCTATGTAATCTGCAACTTGTTTTCCACAGGTCAGAATTGTGTAGTGAATAGTCCCGTCATATGTAGTATCACTCTGTTTTTATACTAGTCGAAAGATATTTCAGGCATAACTTCGGCGGTGTAACATGACACCAAACAGGAGGACGGAATCTGAGTAAACAAACACAGTTGTAGCCAAGTGCTACGCATTGAAAACTTACGATTAAAGAGAAAAGTGATTATAGAGAAAAGTGCCTTCTTTGTTAGCCTTCGATATGCTTTAGTTTAAATCATGGAAAAAAATTCAGTTATCTCTGCGGTTTGTTTTTACTGACATTGAGGCTAAGTCCGACATCTGGGATGAAAACGGGAAACGGTCATTCCGGTCGAGTTGCTGAAACAAACGCCATCACTATTTATATCGCCTTCTGTCTTGTATAATTTTTTTCACAGCTTAAGTTATTTCAGACGTCCTGATCTTTCGATTTTTTTCCCATTTTTGCAATCCCATCACCAAAACCTATCCTGTGACTTGACCAGAACCCGTTGCGTGACAGACAAATTTAGTTAAATCAGACCATAATAACAGTGCGGTTTCTGAGATGAATGTGGAGATCACTGCAAAGTTATTTAGTTTCTTGAGGGAATTAACACTGGGAGATTTTAAAAATTCATTTGCCATTCGTTAAGGGATGTGAATGTGTTCGCGGAGTCGTTATTCATTAGTTGAAAGTCAATCTGGAGATACCAGGAGATAACGGTCGATTCCACGCGTCAAGATGGCCCTTGGACAGTACACCTAAGACTTGACAAAACCTGGCATTTAGACAAAATCTTATTCAAGGTAAGCTAGATATGACCTTTATCCTGTACTTTCATCCAAATACCAAAGGAAACAAGGGAAAAATTCCAAGTTTTCGGCTATTCGGTCGGAGGCACGAGCCTATTGTTTTGTACTGGTTGACAGGTTAATGTTGTGATTATCGGGATTTTGAGAGCGTTTGTACTCGGCGCTGATAAAAAGCCCGAAACTAATTTTTAAACCTGATTTTAGAATGGTATTTTGTCTTTCAAGAATTCTGAATTTCAAGTGATTTGATGTTTTACCGGGGAGGAAAACTTTCTCTTGAAAAACTGTGCCAAATTGAGAATTCAAAGCAAGCGAATTTTAGTGATTTTCAGCGGCTCGCCATGACCTTGAAAATTAATTAACAGATCTAAAACAGGACTCAATTACTTCCTACACACTTTAAAAGCAAACTTCCACGCTTAAAATGGGGGTTTTCTGGGGTGCAAATCAAACAGAGTGAAGTTTACGAGAAGGTATGATACACGTTTATTTCGCGTGTTTACAGGACACGTGTGGCGTAAACATGTTAATCTTTTTTTCGGGCTTAAAAAAAAAATTCAAGAAAAAAATTCCACCACGTCTCTTCGATTGCCATAGGGTATCCGTGGAAAATTTATGAGGGAATTTTATTTTTTATCATGTGCCGCCACTCGCTCGATGTTAGTGGACATCCCCTCTTAATTTAATTTTGCCTCTTTTATTTATCACCATGGAATAACATCATGTGGCTTCACCTGCAGCCATTCTCCGTGCTGATGACTTTGACCTGCGCACCACGCACCATTTCCCGAGGCACTAGCTGTTAGATGTAACCTGGCCTGGTGAGGCTCGTAATACTGTTTGTATGAGCTTGCTGTAATTTGATTGTGCGAGATTTGAAAAAACTCCATGCCAAAGGCCTTGTAACAACCTGCAGAGGAACGAAACATACTTACGTGACAAAATTGTATAATTATTTTTGAGCTTCCCTTGAAGCAAATGTGCCTTGTGCTTTTTAAAATTGTACTTAAAATAGATGCAATGCTTCTTGTCATTGTGACACGTTGCTGGACATATTAGGGAATTTAAGCAACCACGACGGCAACGCCAAGGAAAACGTCAGTTTAAAAATGACTTCCAAATATTTCTAACTTCTTCGCGATAGTTTCAACTCGTTCAATCTGTCTAACGAAGCCGAACAATCCGGAAGCTGACTCTGTAAGGACAACGTAACAGTTCAGGTAGAAAAAAGAAAATTCACAGTCGTGTGTTCACGTTCTACACAAAACTTTCAATT
The DNA here is from genome assembly GCA_964030785.1 of Siderastrea siderea. Lineage (NCBI taxonomy): Eukaryota > Metazoa > Cnidaria > Anthozoa > Scleractinia > Rhizangiidae > Siderastrea > Siderastrea siderea. Next base: position 21,233,277 of record OZ034972.1, read on the forward strand.
TGGTCATTTTACGTTGTTGTTTTGCAGAGGACGGCAAAGAAATGTACCAAAAGCTATATCGCACGTGCAGGGTCATTGTTTTGCTAATTAAACCTTTTGTTTTGTGACGTTCTCGTCAGCCGTCGCCGTCGTGTTTGCTTAAGTTCCCTATTGCACCGGGTAAGGCCCCAGCCAAAAGGATTCAGCATTTCCATTTAATGCAGTTCAACATTGTTGAATTTGGCAAGTTAAACGTATCTTGGCACCCTGCTGAATTATGTTAAACATGTTTGGGTACCCTGTTGAATGATGTTAAGTGATTCTGAAGGATATTGAATGATGTTGAATGGTGTTGAACAAAGTTTGATTAACATCCAATATTCGTACAACGAAGTTGGCAGTAAAACAATGTTGGTCCAATGTTGAGCGATGTTGAATCCGTTTGACTGAGAGCTCTCCACGCCTTTTTCCCAAATTGCCTCCCGTCACAGGGCACACGTAGAATAGTTTAATTAAGGCGAACATAATACTCACTGAGGTACCCTGTGCAGCTATACAGCAGATTAAGTTGAGCTTTGTCAATTTCCGAGAGTACAGTTGACATTCCTAATACCACGTGGCCTCCTGCACGTGCCTCTAACGTGTTAAAACCATTCTTACTGAAGGCGTATCGAGGCAGGTGCATTAGCGACTTCATATCATATGGGGCTTCTAGTCGATCTAGCTGGGCGTGAGTGTATTTTTGAAAGTTTACCTCGTATCCTGTAAAGTAAAAAAAAAAAAACCTATGTTAGTTAACGTGACGTGTATTAAGACACGGCACAAGAAATAGTTACCCTGAGAAAGGACCTGAGGACGACCGAAGGAAATCTGAGACCCTTCCACAATCTTGCCTCTAGAAAACGTCTTAAAAGCTTTCAGACTATCTTCTTGTGGACCCTAAGGCGCTTTGACGCGACAAAGTAACGTTTTAAATTCATATTCCATTCACTTCCATCCTTGCCTTTGTTAGGAGGTGTTAACATGATACCAGTATATACGACTTTCATGGTAAGAGTTCATACACCAGACACCGGGACAATCCCCCAGAAGATGTGTTTGTTCTTCATGTGATTTTAAATTCTTAGAAAGGAATGTTTCCTTAGACTAATACAGTTATTGAGCTGGCAGAAAATGTAAGGAAAGAAAACTTATTTCCCGAGTTTACCACGTGTTATTGCCCTTTTTGAAAATCCTAACTGGCCTTTCCCCATGTTATAAAAGATTGAAGGGTCATTTCTCTACCTCAAGGAAAACTCAATTTCTTTCTTTTTGTCACAATAAAATGCAACCAAAAGACGGTTTAAAAGGTCCTCCGAATATATAATCCACCAAAAAGATCCGTTAAGTGTTGTTTAATGTTGGTTTTAGCTTTTAAAACACTAAACATGACTTAGTTACCTTGTATGATGTTGTCTTCTTTGACGATAACATACGAGTCGCGGTCATAACGTGAATTGGTGTGGAAGAAACCCAGAGCGTGCATTGTTTCATGTAGGACAGTTTCAATAAAACCACATCCAGAACCAACGCTAATCGGCTGACCCCCGTTGATTTGAGCTTGACCAATGTAAGACCAGCATCTAGTTATGTTGAAACATACAGAGAATATGTAAGTTCATTGTTTGTACTGAGCATAATAGAAATAAATTCTATGAGGGCCAGGAAGAGCGCTCGCCTCCCACCAAACTGGTCTGGGTTCGAATCCTACACAGTGGATCGAAAAATTTGCTTTTTTTCATTGCATATTTCGTCCTCCCAAACGCGCGCTCGCATTCTTAAAAATCCATGGAATAAAGAAAACGTACGTTTTAGAAGTGCTGGCTTTCACAAGCGACGGAAGGGACCGAACGAAAGAAGTTATCTAGTGAATGAGCTTTGTAAATACCTTGTTATTCTGCTTGTACGTCTGAAGTCGTTCGCCCTGTTTTTCCAAGATCATAAGTGACAGAAGTAGAAACGGGATCGGGAGAAAAAAAAAAGGAAACCTCCCGATTTTTGAAATTGTGATTCTGAGGAGCTTATAAAGTCCGCTAACGTCTTACTTTAAAAAAAAAATTATTAAAACGCCTGGCAAGGCTTCTTGCGCTTTCAATTTCGACTACGCTACCGATTTTGTCACTTGCAAACCAGCTTAGTTAATAGTTTTCTCGACTAAATATTACTGAGCCATTTTATCGGTAGGTTATTGACTTGAACTTACCCCGAGCCTCTAATGAACCGTATATAATACTGCTCGCTTGTCCTTGGTCTAAAACGAATACATGATATCCGCTCTACTTCAGTAATAGCATCCTTTATAGCTTTTCTTGCGCTTGGGTAGTTATCTAAATAACAATTTCATTGGTTGTTATTTTTTCATGAGACTATTAATCGCAGTCCGATTGAAAGATCCTGAATAACTTTTTTGTAACATGTGCTCATCCCTAAAATCTTCGGTGCAATCTTGCTTCCAAATCAAACGTAGAATTGTCTTCTACTTCTGCAACATAACTAGTAATAATTTCAATGTTTGTTCTGCTAAGCTATCCAATTCAATTTTTTTTGGTTTAAGAAATAGATATTCAGTTCTAAGGTTCTGTAGAGTTACGAACACGACCATGAGACTGGTAATAACGAAAAATTGTTGTGCACCTAACACTAGTCGCAGGTGAGTGTTTCTATTACTGGCTTAAGTTGTTGCAGACTTCAAAAAAGATGACTATAAAAATTTACGATCTGGCGTTTACTTTTGAGATTATATTCTCATACAGTATTGTTATACAACAATACTCTTTCTGAAGGCGACGTAGACCTAAATTGAAATATTAAGCATATGACGTCAACTCTAAAAAGATATCGCATTTTGAAATCATTTGGCAACTGGTGTTTAAAAGAAGAATTGTAGTCTTTGTAGTTTGCAAAATTCAATTCTTACCAAAGGTTGAATCGATCTCATAAGGTAGAATTCCATCAGACCACAAGTAGATTTTGCTGGTCACAGCTCCTCTCTCTTCCAACGGTTTTTCCTTCCTTACGCCCTCGGTGACTAACGCTGCTACGTTTTTTGACAGTTTGATGTCTCCCTCAAACTTGTCTATCATTAAAAAAAAGGAAAAAAGGCATATTAGTTAAATAGCAGCATTCAGTTGGTATAACTACAACAGAGGAACCCTGCCTTTAAACCCCAATAGTGACCAGTATAACCAGTATCTAAATTCTCCTTACAATATCATTGCATGGTCAAGCATACAGGTCGTTACAATAAAGGAATTGATCTACAAAAATAACAATATTGATGTTTATACATATTCTCTTGACTTGTATGAAAGAAATCTACAAAAGCCAGTGAGGAGAATTTTCAACTTGATTCGGAGTTTAGTAAGACCAACTCGTTTTAGCGGCCATGCAGTTTTTCTTGGCCCGAGGATAACAAAAGCTGATACAAATACACTGTAGTAAATAAGTGTTTTCTTTGACACTGTAGCATGAAATTCAGTGAGTTGAGGAGTTAAAGACCCTTTAAACCAGTAAGTTGCACTATTCATAGTGCCAGAAATTGATATTAAAAATGACTAGTGACGACTTATTTTAGTGAATTTAGTGATTGGATACAAAATCACTTGCTGAAAAACCCACTAAATTTAAAATTACCTCTCAAAATAAATGAAACTGTTAAAAAATCGATTAAAATCGTCGAAACCCTAAAACAATGGTAGTTGCTTTGTCTTCGCGGGTTGGGGGAGGGGGAGGGGAAATTTAATTGGTCAACTAAAGAAGTAGTAGCTTGTGAACTAAATCCATGATTATAGGCAGTAATAGAAAACTTGTTGGTATTTCCTCTTTCTCATTATCTATTTTTGACACCGATATAAATTCTGTAACTAGTTTTAAATATTTGGGAGTTATGTTGTCCTCAACTTTTACATGGTCCGACCATGTTGAGTATATTTCATCTAAGGTTAATAAGAACCTTGGCCTTTTACGTAGGATTAAGTATTATTTACCTTATAATGCCCGGTTACTTTTTTATAACAGCTTAGTGCTACCTATTTTTGATTATGCTGATTTAGTCTGGGGTGACAAGGACAATGTTTCACTAATGAAGGAATTGCAAATTCTGCAAAACAAAGCAGCTAAATTGATATTAGATAGATCACTTCACTCCTCATCCACTGATGCATTAACAGTCTTGAGATGGCTGAATCTCGAAGAACGTAGGAAATGTCATCGATGTATATATGCATACAAGTGTATTAATGGCCAACTTAATCATTCTTTGGACATTGTAAGAAAGAGTGATATGCACTCCTACAATACTCGCAATAAAGATACTATAAAGCTCCCCAAAATCAAATACAATTGGGGAAAACATCGTTCGCGGTACCACTGTTTCATAGACTTTAATGAGCTAGAGAGAACTGTAAGAAACTCAGCAAGTTTGTCAATTTTTAAGAAACGTCTTTTTTCTGCTTTTTATAATTAAGAAATTTTTTTTTTTAATCCTTGTAGTGTATATGTTGTAATTATTTATATATTTCGGTTTTAGCTCTAATTTATAGATTTTAATTGAATCATTATATAATATATATCTAGTGTTAGGACCTCTATGTAAACCACTTTTAGTGATGGAGCTTCCTAATAAAAGATTGTTATTATTATTAACTATGTTAAAGATGTAGGAATGAAATACTTCTTAGTGGGTAGAGTTAAGGTGGCTAGACCTGGTTTTTCACTAACCATTCTTACTCTCTTAGAATATGAAATACAAAGATGCCTCAAACCAAACAGGAAATCGAATTATACCTATTTGTAGGGTATAGCTTGAAGTTTAAAAAAGTGGTTTTTTTTTCGAGATCGACGTAGCCATAGCAACACGGGGACGTCATTGCTATTTTTACTTTTTCCATATTTTGTAAGAAATCCAGACATTCGTTTTTAAAGCTATTTATAGGATTGTAGTTCATATAATTGTCTTCAGTTGTACCGATTTCAAACATATTTTTTGAGAGCGTTTTCGAGAAATAACTGATTAAAGTTTTTAGCTGCTGCTAACAAACGAATCATAAACAATTCTTTTCGCGTTCCTCAAACTGACATTTATCCTGACCGTGGAAAGAAAACTTTGGCCTCAAATTCTTTCTAGAGATTTCAGCTATCCTGCAGCAATAGATGAAAGAAATCGCCTCATCCGATTTCCAATAATGTGAACGCGAAAAGAATTGTTTATGATTCCTTTGTTAGCAGCAGCTAGAAACTTCATTAAATTATTTCTCGAAAACGCTCTCATAAAAATTGTTTAAAATCCGCACAACCGAAGACAATTATATGAACTAGTCCTGTAAATAGCTTTGAATACGAATGTCTGGATTTCTTACAAATTAAGGAAAAGTAAAAATAGCAATGACGTCACCGTGTTGCTATGGCTACGTCGATCTAAAAAAAAACCCCTTTTTTAAACTTCAAGCTATACCCTACAAATAGGTATAACTCGATTTCCTGTTTCGTTTGAGGCATCTTTGTATTTCATGTTCAAAGAGAGTAGGTATGGTTAGTGAAAAACCGGGTCTAGCCACCTTAATTCCGCTGTTGCAACGTGAGCAACAGACTAAAATACTGTCATTCCATTTAAACAGGTTCAGTAAACTAGGCCATGCCAGTTATACTCTGATAAAATAAAGGTGTGGAAGGGGGAAGGGCAGGTTGATTTTTATCATTTCAATGTTGTCATCCTCGTTGAAATAAAATTTAGTTGCTGACCTTTCCACCACACTGAAACCTTTTTGATATGACCATCGATGGACACCATCGGTGCATTTATATTAAACTGACATCTGGGTCAACTGGCCATAGGTATCCGCACAAGAATGATTGTTAAATTATCGGTCTCGCTCTTTCACGCACAAGGGTTATAAGCTATCAACCAGGCTTTTGGCCTAATAAGAAAATTGGATAACATGTGAAGTGTCGTGGCGTTCAAAAGATTTCGCCTCAATGCAAAAGGTTTTTTAAGTATGGCTAAAAAGTCCAGCAAAATAATTGTTGATCATTATGTTTGACATGATCATATACTTCTACTTCGAGAGAATGCCGCAAACCGATGCTAGTTTATTTTTTTTTCAGATTTCAGAATTTTTCGATTTTGACGAAGTTGACTTCTAAAGTGTTATGACCGAGTAAAAAATCAGGTTTGTAACGGTTACGGTAAGAGAAGATAGTTCATTTACTGTCCTTTATTTATATGAGAGGAGAGATGGACGTGGGCATATTAAAGCTATGGAAGTGGGAGATACTACCAGTGCAATTGTAATCTCTCCACACCCAGCCAGCCCTTGAATGAACTGGACAGATCCGACTACAACACACTGGGGACTCCTTCCCTGCCTTTCTGGATCAGTGATGTGAATTCTTTAACCTCCTCTTCGTAGTTCAATTTGAAACTTTGCAGGAGACAAAGCCATTGGTTTAATGTGGCCGCTGAACTGAGGCAAGGTCTCCAGCATAATAAACATGACCAACATTATCTGATTACAAATTATTTTAAGGGCCTTGTTCATTTTTTCTCATATGCCGGAAGAAAAGTTATGAAGAGGTCTCCACACCTAGGATTTTTATCCACATACCAGGTTCCAAAGGCGATTAGGGCTTCAGTGCTCCCGCCTACAAAATGCCTGGTTCCAGGGCTCCAAAACAGAAAAATTGGTTGTTTTGCTCATGCAAGTGCTCCATTCAACCATAAGCATCATTTTTGTCCGGTCTTTAAGTAAGGAAATTCTTCGAGCTCGGGGCTTTGGGAGCCTGACAGCCTCAACGAAACGAATTTTATGACCTAAGGTTAAAGTCTGAAAGTCAAAGGTTTAATGTCTGTGCAAGTAACGCGGTGCTTTCGCGTTGCGTCGCATTTCAGTCGAATATAACGCATTTTAGTTTTTTGCGACCTCACCTCAAGATTAAAATCGACGTATAAATTAAGAAATCAGAGAATTAACTCTCTACATAAGGCTAAAAATGGCGATAAATATGGCTTGTTTTCCATTTGATTAGACTTGGACGGTTGCAATGAATTATGAAATGGATCGACATTTTTCGATTCAACTGAATCAATCGAGTGGAATTGTCTTACAATTTTGCACCCTTTACCCAATTTATCGCACCTGTGAACACAGACCGACTGGACAACACTGAACGGCAAATTTTAATCCAGTCGTTTCGTCCAAATTTCGTATCAACCTAGAAGACCTTAGGTTGAAATTCTGTTTGAATTTTAACTACAAAATTCGCCCATTAGTGATTTTTTCCAGTTGTTTACTTAAGAAAGGCTAACTTAAAGAGGTTATGTCACATATTTTTGGTATTGATTTAAAAAGCTAAAAGACGTATGGAAAAGAAACAAATAAGTGAGTTTGGCTGCGGATGGTTAGAAGAAAAAAATGAATTGCTATTTCATGACTGGGCCAATTTTTTCAAGTTCTCACCTAATTTCTTCAAAAAATCGCTAAACAACGATTATGTCTGTATGTCCTTCTGAGAAGAGCACCTGTTATCTGCTTCTTGATGTTCTTGAAGCATTTTGTTACAACAAAAGGTGCCTAGTTTGAACTTCTGATCACTATAGTTTTGACCCAGCAACGTAAAAATATCTATGACGTAACCCGTTAATAGCAAAGATAGAAACTAACGTCTCGGATGTGAAGTCGAACACGATCGTTGCATTTTTAAAGGATGAACCGCAATTTGTATATGCTTACCAAGTCCGTGGGCTTGCGCCCATGGAGGTACGGAGGGACGATGTCCTTCTTTGAACGTCTCCGCTTCTTCTCCGATGTCCATTTGCACCCTTGAGACCGGAATGGCGATGATAAACTTTAGCAACATGACGATAAATATCTCAATAAACATAAACTTTACTCCTTGATAATTCATCGCAATCGGCGTAATAATGATTTATCAATAATTGTTAAAGAGGAAACAGAGGTTCGGAAAGTATGAAAACGTATATTTTGTAGAAAAAGCGGAGACAGAATGTTTTTTGGTTGCAATTACGCTTTTTGGTGTTTGAGTGGTTCGTCTGGTTAAGGTTTTTTGTTATCATTCGATGGCTTAGAAACCATTTTTACAGCTGAGCTAACCGAAATTTTCTTGACGTTTTAAAATGTTCTGTGTATACGTTTTCTTTGTCTAAAGTGTCGTGTAAATGGTGCGATGTTGATTTACTACAATGATTTTATAATGTGATCGGCGAGACTAACATCAAAGGGCGTTAAAATTGTTATAGAAACTAGCTGGTGAGATATCAGATTAAATTTGCTTACATGGAAGATGTCTTACTCGGATAGTAGTAAATTAATTTTCCAGTGACGAAAAACGTTTGACGTTTCCTTTTTTCAAGAAAAGCGAAAGTTAGCTTTCGACTGAGCAAAAAATGTTAATTCGCCCTTCAACGTTTTTCTGCCAAATCAATCGTGTGGTTACTGATAGTTTTTGCAAAATGACCAAGATATGATCAGCATTCTGATTGGCTAAAACCAACAGTTAGTAAAGGTCTTGAAAGCCAGAGAAAAATTGTTATCAATTATTTTTAGTTCCATATGGCGTCAGTCATATTTTTAATTTACAAAGTTTCGTCGCTATATTTTAGGTCAATATTTGATGTGCTGTGTCCAGAACAGAGAAGACTCGCACATTGACGCATGAATGCAGGGCAGAAGACTGTCTGTTTTGAACAAGTTCAGGACGAAGTATTGTACATTTAATTTTGCACACGTAATTAAAGAAAACCCAATAATCAATTTTTCATTTGGAACGTTAATTTCCTCGACCTTTTGTGGAAAGTCGACCTCTTATTAAAATTACGTGGACATTAATTTCCGCGACACTAGCTAATTGTTATAATTTTGACCCAAAATGCTAAACTGAATCCCGTTCTTCGACTGCTGTAGCCAAGTTGACAATTAAGCCTTGAAGAGCTTTCCTTGTCTGGCATATTTTCATATTTTCATGTCGTTCGTTTAGCTCTAAGTACCGTCTTCAGGTTCAACATTTGGTTGAGTGTATTTTTTACAATAACTGAGCGAATTCTCGCGCGCTGATTGGCTAATTTTTATTGTCAATAAGAGTACAGACGGATGAAACTCGCAAAGCTGACGCAACCAGCAAAAGTTTTGTCAAACTTTTCAGCGCTGCATTCTTGATGAGGCGAGAAGTGTACCACAAATCTAGTAGTCTTCAATGAAGAAATCATCTAAAATTTATGGGTTAAAACTGAAGAAACCATGGCAACCTTAGAGCGAAAAGATGAGGATGTTTGTTGAGGATTCAGACCTGAAAATCCGCGGTGAGCGGGCCGGAATTTGTGCTGTCGATGAAATTAAGCTGAACCGTATTTTAGCGGATTATTTTGTGAACAGTTTTCACTGGATTAAAGGTTAGTTGAGCAATTCGAATTTTTCCTTGTATTTCTGGCCTATTCTTACTAAAGTTTTAATTTACGAGCCTGTGATTCTCCGAATTACAGCGATGAAATTCAGATTCTGCGGCAATCGCATCTTCCATTGACTCTAGCATTTCTTTCATTCGTTTGAAAATCAGTTTTGGCTTTTTGTTATTGTAAAAAACAAATTGACGTCAGTTTTTTATGCGTCTGTCCTCTTATTGATGATAAATTTTGTCATAACTTTGTCAAAGTTTGTTGTAGATTCACTCGCCTGCGGCTCGTGGATCTACAACACTTTGACAATGTCATGACGAAATTTATCATCAATAAGAGGACAGACGCATAAAAAACTGACGTCAATTTGTTAATTGGACAAATTTTTCGTTGGAATCATCAACGTACTCTTCCAATCCACACAAAAAGATCACATCTCCGTTTATTTCCTTCATTTGGAAATACAGTATTGCATTTTCTTTCGTGTTTATCGCCTTTTTTGTGAACTAAATAAATTTGCCTTGTAATCCCGCGTCCTAATTTCAAGATACCTTTATAACAAACGCGAACGTTAGTTCCTGCAGTAAATACGGTAAACGTGATCAACCTTGTGTCATCTCTTCTCAGACCATAGCTTTTTCCCTAGAATATGGCGGCCGCTTTGGAGACGTCGGTTCTTGAGTTTCCAAACCGTTGTTACTTTCAACTAGTTCTGAAAGGAAGTCGTTACTGTAATTATAAATTTCTGCTGATTATCAGTTGTATGTCTGTATTCAGCCAAAAATTAACGATTCTAACTGACCTTTGTCAAGGTATCTTGCTCCATCAGCTATTTTATTTACTCGTGAATGAAAATTGACTTTCACTTGAAAGGCTGGGCACTAGGCCTCGCCTTTAAAGAGAGGCTTAAGGATATATTCAGAATTAGCCATTCAGTTTTATAGTGTATAGCTCACGTGCAATTAATGGGTCAGTCCTTTTTGGAGATTTTAAAGGGCCCTATTTCAGGAAAGCGGCCAAAGAATGTTTGAATTACTCTACGCCAGAATCCGTTTTAATGGAAAAATGGCTGAAATCAGAATGGTTTTTAAGCAAGTGACAAAAGTCGTTTTAACGTTTTAAACGTTTGCTTTGATCTTGTCTTACTAAACAGTTTATTGTGTAACTGATCAAAATCTCTCTCTCTCTCTCTCTTTCTCTCTCTCTCTCTCTCTCTCTCTCTCTCTGGAGATTGAAAGTAGGGCACTTTTAGTCACGTGTTCTCTTTTGGTTATAACTCTCTTTTAATGACTAATTACAACTCCCGTTTGTGATTTTCCAACGGCTATTGACCAAATCAACACCCAAACAGCGTTTTATCTTTATACCTGTATTTTGGATTTTTTTACAAGTAGTAATGTACGCTCATATGGCAAACTGTGCCTCGTTTTGATGTAAAGGGCGTGGCCTCGTTTTGATGTAAGAGGAAATGACGTCACCGGAACCGGAAGTCCCTGGAAATCACATGACCGGAACCGGAAGTGACCAAAAACCGGAAGTGACGTGTTTTCGGATGGGAAACCGCTGAGCAGTCGGAAAAATCGATCGTGGGCTCAGGATAGGGAAAAACCGCGGAGTAATGCGGGCTCAAAGTCCAAAGTCCAATTTTAGGAGCGGGGGTAGGTATAAAAAGGCAACCAGAGGGGTTAGGATTGTGACAATGAGTTTTTACATCACCCTTATCAGTGATCAAGCACAAGGCACGGGTCAAAAATTTACGGCCATACTTCCTCATTTATATTATTTGGTGGAAGATGATTGGGAAGCGGACCTTGGTTCATATCTCACACCCGGGGTTTAATCAACAATTGGAAGATCAAACCAAGCAGAATTGGACGCAAGAAGATAGTCAAAAACATTGGATGAAAACAGATATCAGATACATGCCAAAACGTGCGGATGGAACGGCTCCTATTCAAGTGACCAAACAAATCCATTTACCCCCAGGGTATTACCACAATTTGAAAGAAGCATGGATCGCCATCGCGTACGAAATAGAAAAACAACACATGGAAGTCATGATGGATATAGCCAAAATGAACGTGGACGATCAGGCTAAACGGCAACAACTAGCCGCTCTCAACCTGGCTCAACCTTACGTGAAAATCACCAATACAAGCATCGCCCCCGAATTAGATTCGTTGTATGTACTGATACCGACCAATATGCAATTTGAAATGGAATGGAAATTCGCTGGACTGATGCGACTGGTGAAAGATGGAACGCCAAGTGAACGCATCGTCCAAGAAAAAAATTATCTGGTGAAAAATATCGTGGATTACGACGATCGCCATAAATGGGAAGCAACCGTCGGTCCTGTCAACAAATATCCACCTTTTGGTCATGTGTCCGTCAGTTTTACCCACCCCGATTTCAATTATTACTTGTTCTTGGGTCCGAATCTCAGTCGACAACCATTTCCCAGCACGCAAACGGTCAAACCGCAACAAGGGCAACAACAATTGATGATTTATACGGATTTGGTTGCACAGAGCATTGTGGGAACTCAAGAAAAAGGGTTTTTACGTACCTTGGATGCTGGCAATACCGATCATCAATTTGATACCACGCAACGGATGTATTTTCCTCTTGGCAAAACCATCTTTGACAGCATTGCCATGGACATTCAAACAGCCAATGGACAACCGGCTCCTTTCAAACAAGGCAGAACCATCATTACCCTTGAACTCTCCAGAAAAAGTCAACGAACATGACTGTGTTATGTAGAGAATCATTTAATAAAGATCACAACAAACTGTCATGGAACATCTTTTATTGGTCCTTCGTATTGTTTGACAACAAGTGAAAAAAAACGAGTTCAATGTCCAAACATGGGGGGTCCTTTTTACGAGAAGCTGATACAGGTTTTCATGCGTCCAATGGCTAGGCTTTTGGTGCGGCCCAGAAAGTAGAGGGTTTTGCGGTTACCCTCATAGGGATCTCGGAGTTCTCCCCAGAATCCTTCCAGGCCGTGGTCGTTGTCATAACAAATGCAATACCATATAGGATTGTTTTTCCAAGTGTCCTTGACATGCTGGACAAACTCCGGGTCTTCTTTCCATTCTTCATGGAGGACTTCAAGGACGGAAAGAGGAACGTGGCAGCTAGGGCATAGGTGGGTCTGGCCGTTCTGTTGCCATTTGTTGGCACAAGCGACATGACAAGGTTGACCACAACACCTCAACGTGGTATAATTGGCGAGAGGTGTCAAACAGATCACACATGGTTTGGGTTGAGCCATCAGGCGAAAGGATCAAAGAGTGGATTGGTCAAGAGTTGAAACTCGGTGGGGGTGATGATCCCTTCTTGTCGGAGTCGACACAATTCTTGATAAGTGAGTTGGTAACGTAAGGGTTGGACCAGGTCGTGGATTTGTTTTCGGATCTGTCCTAAGCGTTGTAGGATTTGCAGGGCTTCAGGACTGATCTTGTCGGTTTTGTCGCCCATTCACCACTGGTAGAAGTTTTTCAAAGTTAATAAACACAATTCGTTACGACTGAGATGTTTTTGACTGTGAAGTCGAAGCAGTTCAAAATAAGAAGCTTTGAAACGGATCTCCTCCAAATCTTTTTCGAGTTGACTCAACAAGGCTCGTAGACGATCAATCACTTGTTGGGCCTCTGGACTGAGGACTGGATCATCCATGAGTGTGAAAGATGGAATGAGACGGTGGTTTTTTATAGAGAAACAAAAGGGTCACGTGAGAGGGAATGGACCAATGAGAGGGAAGACCCCATGATGCTTTGGGAGGGGAAGGGGTGGGGGGACCCCCCTCCCCCCTCCTTAGATAGTCCATGGTGCATTGCGCGGATCGGGGTATATAGGTCGAGCGAGGCCCCAGGACGCCATTCCTAGCTTTGAGTTCGTCCTGAGTGACTTATGTCAGTTGAGGAAAAAAAAATGGTTCAAACAAGAAAGCCCTTGGGCTCCTTAGCCAGTGTTGTGAACGTGGGAGGTGAAGAGGTGTTGCGAAGGAGGGTACGACCCGAGAGAACAGGAGTGGAACGCCAGACAAGACTTATGAGGGAGAGAGGAGAAGAAACCTGGCGTGGCCTAACCAGACAGCGCGTGGCTGCTTTTGTTGAATTGTTTTTGAGATGTATGGTTTGGACTGAGAATGGGGAGCGTGAGGGCCGACCACATCCCGAGATCGTGCAAGCCTTGCTGGGCACCCTGGTCCGGAAGATTATTCCGTGGGTGGACCAGCACCGCATTTGGTCCAACTTTGAATGTCGCTGGCCGATGACGCTGGAACACTTTAAGGAAATGGACAATGATCTGGCCAATTATTTGCCACGAGTTCATGCGGGCCACCCATGGCAAAGAATCCGTCTGTATTTCGGGGACATGGAGCGGGTACGAGAGCAGCGGCGGCGGGAGGAGCAAGAGAGGAGGAGGCAGAGGGAAGTGAGACTGAACCAAGTGCGACGTGTGTTATTTCTTTGAACATTTTGTTTTTTATTGTGAGTCAAGGCTACTGTGAGTCAAGAGACATTATTTATGATCCACGTGCAAACTCAGTGTTGTCAGTTTTTAAAATTTTTAATTAAAAAAAGAGTTGATGTTTTTTACAAAGGGTTGTCTGTGTTCTTTTGCCACGCGGGTTGGGGTGCACCTATTTACAAATTGAAAAAGCTATCTACAGTTTGAAAAAATAAAAATTGAAAAAGAAAAGCTATGTACAATTGAAAAAATAAAAACTAAGAAATTAAAAAAGGCTATGTACAATTCCAAAAGTAAAAAAACTAAAAATGGGTATGTACAATTACAAATGAAAGTCTTCCAGTTCCATACGTAATTGATCAATGTTCTCGGGGAGACAGAAGGTACGATTGAATAAGGCTTGAATTTCTGCTCGGGTTTTGTCGTCCACATCCCGGGATCCCACGATAGCACTGCTTTGATGAAGGGTGGGCTTTTTGGGTCCCCAAGGGACAAATTGACTGCCAGTGACCAGGGTGGCGGCATTCTGGTTGACTTGGTAGTAATGGCCCGAGCGGTACCATGATTGACTGGGTATGTCAAACAGGTAAACGGGTTTGCCTTGATCCATGGCCAATTGCACGGTCCAACCGGTGCCTCCTTTCACGCTTTTATGATCCTGTTCCAAAATGCCAAAGGCATAGATCGTATGGGCTTTTTTGGCAATTTGATAATTGCGTTGCAGCAATTGCAGGGTGTAAAAATGACTGGGCATCTGTTTGCCTAGTTTCTCCGCTGCCTGGTGAAGATGTGGGTTGGCCAGCATGAGGACTTGCACAGTGGAAGGGGTGATAAAGGTAGCTCGAGGATGGTTCGGGGGGACTAGGACTTCGACTTGCATCCCAAACTGTTTACCCAGTTCTTCGACCAGTTCGTCCGTGCCTCTGGCTTCCCCGGTGTACACCACATGGCCATAACCCACTTGCAGTTCCAAGGCATCGAGATCTTGTTCTCCGATCATGTCAATGTCTGGGGGCATTGCTTTGAGAATGAAGATCTAGAGACCAAGGGACCGTCTTAAATAGGGACAACGGACCAATGGGAAGACAAGAGGACTCACTATGGATAGGCAAAAGCTGACCAATGGGAAGACAAGAGGTCCTTATATGGAGAGGCAAAAGCTGACCAATGGGAAGATGAGACGTCCTTATATGGGTAGGATAAGCTGACCAATGACAGGTAAGGGTCCAAGGTATAAAAAGGCATGGGGTGGGTGAAAACCTTTTGAGCACGATGTCTGTGGATCGGAAGAGAAAGCCAAGCCTACACCCTGCGGGGAAGAAGAAAAAGAAAGAGAATGTGGACTGTGATCCTGTGGTGCGCGAAGTGGTCGAAGACACCCGAGCTGCAGTGGAAGACACCCGAGCTGCGGTGGAAGATATGATGAAAGAATTGAATGATATGGTGTCCCCCCAGACATCCCCGCCTGAATACATGGTGACGTATGCCGAAGATCCTCCCAGTTCAGTGGACTATATGGTATGCCCTCGCCATGATGTGCGTTTGGAGGCCCGAGAATCTCAAAAGGGATGGAAGTATGTGAAATGTCCCATGCAACCGTGTTTGCTGTTTTGTGGACAAGATCAAGTTCTGGAGTATATGAAAGCCGTGTATAGTCAACCTCATCTAGAAGTGTTGGACATGTGGTGTTGTTTGCAATGCTTTTGCCGTGAACCCGCCACGCTTCAACAGAGTCATTCGACTCTGAACCCCGATCGCTTGTTTCTGAATTGTTCCAAGAAAAAGTGTGGCTTCTTCCGATGGGCCGATCAACCCTTGGGTCCCAAGTACTGGACTTGGTTTCATGACCATCCCCCCAAAAAAGCCGATCCACTCGCTGAACCACCCACCCGTGATGCTCAAGGATATCCCAAACGTGGAGTGGACATCCCAGGCCCACCACCTCGAGTCCAAAGGAAAGAGGATCGACCCCTGACAGATTATGAGAAACAATTGTTACGAGAAATTCAAGATCTCAAGAACCGTCAAGAAATGATGGTAGCCCCAGCTCCACCACCCCCCAAGTACAGTGACAGTGTTGAGAACTGGCAGAAAGGTCTAGAGACCATCAGCTGTGGCCGTCTAGGTCTCTTTTAATGTATTAAAAAGGAGTAGGAATAAAATTTTTTTATCAATGTCACCATGGAGTCTGTATGTTATGCGTGGGATTCTGTCTTGTCCCTGGTACAATGGCAATGTCATCAAACCCTTTGTCAAGTCTTATATGATCACCAACCCGGTGCCCAAATCCCCATACCCCCTTGTCCCGAGGACACGCATCCTCTCCAGATCTTTGAAGAAACCCATGTCGACCGCAACTTGTATCGATGGGTAGTGTTTGTCTTATGGTTAAAAGCTCATCCGAACGCATGGCGATGGTATCGAATCATTCAAAAGGCGCATCCCCACACGGTCCCCACCATACCGACCTTATGGGATGAATGCCAGAACGTATGGCATGGTATCGAATCATTCAAAAGGCGCATCCCCACACGGTCCCCACCATACCGACCTTATGGGATGAATGCCAGAACGTATGGCCCCTCGAAAGAAAAAGGTCTCCACATCATGGTTGAATCGGTACCACGATCCGAGAGCCCCCGGCAGTTTAGGAGGGGTGCAACGGTTTGCTAAAGCCCATCGTCTCCCTTTGAAAAAAGCCCAACGGGTTTTGGAACGGGATTTGGCCTATACGTTACATAAACCGCGACGTCGTCGTTTTCCTACCGTCCCCGTGATCGTAGGAGGATTAGATGATCAATGGGTGGCGGATTTAGTGGAAGTGCAACCGTTGGCCAAGTATAATCGGGGTATACGATACTTGTTGACGGTCGTGGATGTCTTGTCCAAGTACGCGTGGGTACAACCGTTGAAAGACAAAACCGGGGTGGCCTTGGTCCATGCCTTTGAGAAGATTTTGAAAGGACGACGTCACCCTAATCGATTGCAAACGGATCGAGGGAAAGAATTTTACAATCGGACGTTTCAACGATGGCTTGACGAGCAAGGCATTCATCATTTTTCGACGGAAGGGGATGCCAAAGCCAGTGTGGTGGAACGATTTAACCGCACCTTGAAAGAACGGTTGTATCGTTATTTCACTGCGGCCAACACCTTACGCTTTGACGATGTCTTACCTGAGTTGGTGCAAGGGTATAATGCCACACGTCATCGAAGTATTGGTATGGCCCCTCAAGACGTGACATGGGACAACGAAGAAGCGGTGTGGAAACGATTGTATGCCAAACGGTTGAAAGGTCAGAAAAAACCTAAATTCAAAGTCGGAGATCGTGTCCGTCTCAACAAGATTCATCGCACCTTTGAAAAAGCCTATTTACCCGGTTGGACCGAAGAAGTGTTTGTCGTGCATCGTGTGATCCCGGGATCCGTGCCCACGTATAAGATTCACGAATGGGATGATACCCCCGTCCAAGGTACGTTTTATGAAGAGGATTTACAAAAAGTCCATGTGTCCGACGTGTTTCGCATCGAAAAGGTACTTAAGCGACAAAAAGATCGTTGGTTGGTCAAGTGGAAAGGGTGGCCAGACAAGTACAATAGTTGGATTAGTAGTCAAGACGTCAAGTCTCTCCAACCACCCCAGAGGAAAAAGACAAGTCCACCCAAAGAGACAAGCCCACCCAAAAGACGACGACGACGTGACTAAAAAATGACGTTGGTGCCCAACTCTTCGTTTTACGTGACGTTGATGAGTCACGCGAGTACCAAAGAGTTTCCTGGGAACAAGAGCCATCATTTCAGAAACCGATTGCCTAAACCCATCCGATTTATGGGGCGAGGATGGATGGTGGGCATGGTGAGTTTATCCTTACCCACCATTCCAGTGGTAGCGGAAGAAGGAGGAGTGGGCGATTCCCATCCTCTGTTGTATGTACGATGGCACGAACGGGTGCATGACACAGACGATCAAGGGGACGATGTCTGGTACCATGAACGTCGCGAACTCACTGTCTACGGTCGAGATATGAGAAAGGAGATGGCCTCCTCGACGGGATCGCACTTTTTTCATCAACTGGTGTACCGTTACGAGCAAAGCCGTGCGAAACAAACCCAACCCAAAAACAAATGGACCGAGGACAATGGCGTCAAACTGTACCCGACCTTTGAATGGACCTCCGAAGGGGATTTGTTATTGAATACCACCAATGTGGATTACAAACGACAAGTGGCGCACGTGTCATGGGGTAAAACCTTGGCCCTGAGAATGGGATGGATTGAACAAGTGTCCCCCGGCCAGTATCGATTGGGTCCGAATCTCTTGCAAGAATTTCAAGGCATTTCCACCATTGCCACCCCGACGGATATCCGCGATGCCAGCAACAAACCCATCTTTTGGAAAGTGGAGGGGGATTATGTGAAGTTGAGTCTATCGTGCCCTTGGCGGTTTGTGAATTTGAACCAGACCTTTCGTCCCTCGTTGGAATTTCCCTCCACGCGTCCTTTGCATGTGTATTGTGATGTAGGGACCAGCAGCATGGTAGGGGGCCTCATCACCGATCTCTTACGAGAAATCAAGTACCAGCCTCAAAACACCACCCACTTTGAACCTCGACATATTCAATATGTCATTGGAACGATGTGGACGACGATCAGCACAACCCGGTCTTTTGGACGGTGCGTTCGTTTTCACCGGATCATTTACGATTGAGTATGAGTTGTGGGTGGCGTTTCACCAACTTGAATGTGGCGTTTCGTTCAGTTGTGGGAGATCCCTCGCAATCGTTGCACGTGTACTCGGACGTGGCAGGCAGTATGATGGTCGGCAATCGCGTGACCGATTTGTTACGTGATATCCACTACAAGCGGGAAGGCAGAGGCACCATGTACTTTGAACCGTTGCACATTCAATACCTACCGCTTCGTAATGAAGTCGTGGAAATCATTCAAATGCAAGTCACCGAAACGTCTGGCACCGAGGATAAGTTGGTCAGGTTTGGAAAAGGCAACACCCTGGTCACGTTGCACTTCAAAAAGACATAAAAAGGGAAAAAGGGGATGGTCAGTCAAAGATGCCAAAGACAAGAGCACGTCGAAGAAGAAGAAGGCAACGAGGCGGTCTCTTGCCTCTGGCCGCTCTCGTGCCAGCCTTGATGGTTGTGGGGAAAGCCGCCGCGTTGGGAGCGGTGGGTGGTGCCGCGGGTTACGGTGGCAAAAAAGCCATCGAAGCAGCGACCACTCGGAAGAAAAAGAAAGGCCCATGAGAGGGGGTATAAAAAGACAAAGGGGGTTACGTGAAGCATAGACATTGGTGAAAGAGCAAAGAAGACACCATGCGAGGGGGAAGTTTGACACGATTTCGGACAGACGAGTGGTATGATCAACATGGCAGCGGATTGATGAGGGAGGTCATGCGTGGGGGGTTCCAAGGCCTTAAAAGCACGCGAAATCCTTTAAAACTGCCTAGTAATATCAAGAGAGGATTGAATGCAGGGTTAACACGAGGTGTTAAACGCAAAGCCGAAGGCGTCATCAAAAAGGAAATTACCAAACAAGCCAAGAAAGCCTTGAATCAGAAGAACGTGAAAGACGCCGTGCGTGTGGCCAGTGCTTTGTTTCCCAAACAAGTGAAACGTGCGCGAGATATTTTGGGAGTGTGAACATGGAACCCGTGCATTCACGACCTCGACGGATTCGTAGTGATCGAGGGTTGTCTCAATGGGGAGGACTGTATCCGTTTTGGAAACTCAGGAGAGGACAACGTGGTGGATGGTTAAGTCCCGAGGTGATGAGAGTCCCCGGGTTTGATTTGAGACAACGTTTAGCACGACGCTATAAAAACCCCTCACGACGACGACGGGGTACCACTACTCGACGACGACGACGACGACGTTAACCATGCCGAATGTGATATCACGCGTGACAGCCCCTACCTACTCTGAAGGGGCTGCCCCAGCGCATCCGCGTTCCGAAGGGACCGTCAACCCGGCGTTACGGATTTTCAAGGTGCCACCGACCGACATTAGCATCAATGCCTATCGCATGGTCACCATCCAACCCACCACCACGGGTATCAATCCCATGGAATTCATCATTCCGGGGTTGGACGATTTTGTGAATTTGGGACGCAGTTACTTTACCATGGAATTGAGTTTGAAAAAGAGTACCAATGCCAACTTGGTGGCCGCTGAAAAATTGTGGCCCGTCAACAATTTGGCTCATTCCATCATCAAACAAATTGACTTGCAGTTGAATGGCACGTTGATCAGTCCTCAATCCGACACCTATCATTACAAGGCTTACCTAGAAACCTTGTTGAATTATGACCGAGAAGATGGCAAGACCGTGTTAGGACCCCAAGGCTGGTTCAATCAAGTGGATTTCCCAGCCCAATGGACTGCCACCAACACAGACAAAGCAGGAAACCATCAACATTGGCAAGATCTGACTGCTAATCATAAAGCAGCCTATGATACCTCTGCGGACGAAGTGGAGAAGTATGCTGGAGGTCTTACCCACAGTCTGGTGTTTACCCCCCACTTGGAAGTGTTTCACACTGGCAAATTGTTGGTGCCTGGCATAGAAATCAAGATGAAATTTCATTTCAATGGCCCCAGCCTGTTTTTGAATGGAGTAGCTCTAGCTGGCCGATTACTAGAAGGCGATGTCAAACTACGGTTTCATCTCTGCCAACTGCGTTTGAATGACGCCATCTACAGGAGTTTATCTGAAAAAAGACACAATGAAGGCCAAGTGGCTGCTTACCCGACCGTCCGCAGTGAAATCCGGACCTTCAGCATGCAAGGCAACCTGGTCCGCTTTGATATCCCTAACCTGTTTCAAAACAGAATACCTGACCGATTGATTGTAGGGTTGTTGGACAGCCGAGCCTTCAATGGAGATGTGACCCGAGATCCTTTCTGCTTCCAGAAATTTGGGCTGACGTCCATTAAACAGATTGTCAAAGGAGAAGAATACCCTTATGAAACCCTACACTTGGTGCACAACAATGGCACCCGAGATAATCTAGGGTACTTCCGTTTTCTGCAAGCCAGTGGTGCCTGGTGTAAAAAGAAAGGCAATATGGTGGAACTAGGAGATTGCGGCCAAGCTAAAAATTGTACCTTGTACATATTTGACAATGTAGCCAATGGATGTGCTGACAGTCAAAACCTCAATCCCAAGCAAACGGGAGATTTACAACTCGTCTTGGAATTTGGAGCCGCCCCCGGTAACAATATAACCGTACTCGTGTATGGGGAATTTGAGAACTTGCTGGAGATTGACAGGAACGGAGCCGTGTTGTATAACATTTACCAACACTGAAGAAATGGAACATGTGGCCTTGAATAATGTGCAATTGGATTATTTAGCCCGAGACGACCCGCAATTGAACCCTGTCTTTTACGGAACGGTGGCCTGTGATCGTTTACCCAAGAGTCCTGTCAAGACCCAACCCCAAGGGTACATTGTGAATACGGACCCGCACGATCAACCGGGACAACATTGGTTAGCGGTGTGGACGGATAGAAACGTGTGTGAAGTCCTCGATAGTTATGCCTTGCCATTGGACACGTACGTGCAAGCCACCCCGTTCCGAGATTGGATTGTCCAACATTGGAAGTATGTGGTGACCAATGGCAAGTCCCTCCAAGCCATTTCAAGCAAGAGTTGTGGTGATTACGCCTTGTTGTACTTGAAAGCCAAAGCCCGTGGACGAACTTTGCAAGACTTTTTAAATGAGTTTTCTGATCATGATTATGTAAGCAATGACCATCAAGCTGGTCAACGCCTTCAACAATTGATTGTAGGTCAAGAAGCCAGATGGTATCAACTTTGTTGTCATCCGTATCATCAATGTAATTGTTAAATAAAATATGTTGGGAAAAAACGGTGTCGGAGTCGTAGCTCAGTCGGTAGAGCCTTTGGATCCCCTCGAAAAAATAGGAGGTCATGCGTGGGTTCGAGTCCCACCGACTCCAATAAAAAGGTGCCTTTTTTTTTTCATGAGTATTTGGTCATCATGCAAACGGGGAAACCGTTTCGTTTTCATACCCCCTCCTCTATCTTGGTCGTGGGTCCTTCGGGATGTGGGAAAACCGTGTTTACGGAAAAACTCTTGGTAGACAACCCGGACTTGTTTGAAACCCCACCGACCCAAAGGCATTATTGTTATGGCGCCTGGCAAGATCGATTTCAAGGCATGCAAGATCAAGGGGTGGTGTTTCACGAAGGGATTCCCGATCATGAGGCGTTGGTCCAATGGTTTCCTCAAGGACATGGGGTCCTGGTCTTGGATGATTTAATGGATGAAGGGAGTCACGATAAACGCGTGTTGGATTTATTCACCAAACATTCACATCATCAAGGGGTGACGGTATTGTACTTGTGCCAAGACATGTTTCCCGTGGGTCGATATGCTAAAAGTATATCCCGCAATGCCCATTACATTGTAGCGTTCAAGAACCCCCGAGATCAATTAGGGGTACGCAATGTCATGCTTCAATCGTTTCCTACCACTTGGAAAGACACGTTGGAGACGTTTCATCAAGCCACTACACGACCGTATCGGTATTTGGTGTTGGATTTACACCCCGCCTCCTCCGATCAACAACGTGTGTTGAGTCACCTGTTAAAAGACGAAGGATGGACTCGCACCTATCAAAAACGTCTATAAAGGGACGACACTCCATTTGAACAGGAAAAAAGAGCGACCATGGCCGATGACCGTCAACCTCCGCAATCGTACGATACCGTGTCCCCCGCTGGTGTTGGGGCGACCACCAGTAATCAAATGTCCCCAGGGACCATGCAACAACTTTTTTTCACGGGAGACGAAGGCCTTGTCGATGTCGCCATGGAGGAAATGCACCCTGATGTCCTCAGTCAGTTTTTGAGAAGTCTCCCCTCCCCCCGTACAGTCGCGGGCTGGCCCGATCTGGATGGTGCGCCCCCTGTACAGGGCTCTTCCCCAGCCGGGGTAGGAAGTCCAGGAAGTCAATCATTCCGTAGTATACAGACTACCCCGCCGTCTTCCCCGGACACTCCACTTACTTGGGGAAGCGCTCGCTTGTCGTCCGGTGCGCGAACCCCACTTAGTCAAGGGAGCGCCCGATTATTGACAGCGGCGGGTGCCGGGGGTGATGGTGGGGGACGTGGTGGACGTGGTGGCGGACGTGGTGCTGGTGCTGGTGGCCGTGGTGCTGGTGCTGCTGGTGGAGGTGGTGGAGGAGGTGGAGGTGGTGGTGCTGGTGCTGGTGGTGCTGGTGGTGCTGGTGGTGGTGGAGGTGGTGGTGGAGGTGGAGGTGGTGGAGGTGGTGGTGGTGGTGGTGGTCGTCGTGATGGTCGTCGTGGGGGACGACGCGGTCGACGACGACGACTTTTCCCCGGTTCACCTTTGACACCTGCCTCCAATCCAGCCACCCCTCGAGGATCTTGGACGTCTGGGAGTCCACCACCTCGTACCTTACGTCAAGCGGATTTACAATGACGTTTAAGGATGATGTTACAAGATCAAGAACAATTAGCCCAAGGACGTGAAATTGCCAATGTCACCATGACCAATAGCATTGTGACCAGTTATAAACAGGGAGGAGCACCGAGCGTACAAACGTCTTCGTCCCGTGTTTCGCCGTGAGGATGAAAACCGTCGTGTCGTTATTGAATGGATCGAAACATCATGGCCTTCAATTCCCCCCGGACCTGTTACAACGCATGGATTCCTTGTATGCTTTTTATCATCAACAATGGTGGTGTTATCGAAAAATGTTAAATCATTACAAGTGGATGAATGCCTTGTTCAATGGCATGGCGTTACTCCTGATGGCTGCAGGCATGATTGCCGGACCCCTTTTGGAAAACAGTACATTGGTGGCGTGTTTGGCAGCGGTTGGCACGGTGGTCAAAGGATGGAATGATTTTAAACAATACCGATTTAAAGTGACCATGAGTCGATTTGCGTTTACCACCTATGCGAAAGCCTTGACCGAATTGAAAACCCATGTTCGGGGTGTTCCCTTGGAGGATCTGGAACGATTTTTAATCAAGATGCAAACCTTGCATGATACCATTGTGGATTTCACCCCTCCGTTACCCAAACGATGTCTCCAAGATTACCACCGTCATTTTGTGTACCAACCCGTGGAAGCCCTATGCTATGTGGACGGATGTCCTCGTCCCTTGAGACCCAAAGACTATTGGATCGATGAAAAGCCGCTCCGTACCAGTCCCACACTCTTAGAACCATGGCCGTCCAACGACGACGACGCAGAAAAAGGAAACGACGTCAAGGAGGAGGGGCTTTAATGCGTCGCAAACCCCGTTTGGTGGATAAAATTGCCCATGGTATGAGTATGTTTCTATCAGGGCCAGCGCCTGGGTTTGGACTCGCTTTAGGCAAATTAGGTGGTCAAGCCTTGAAAGGCATTACCGATAATGTACAACATGCCCGACAACGAGGTGGGGGTTGGTGGCAAGATTTCAAACGCAATACCCGTCAAGGCTATAAAGAGTCGCGAGACGTGATCAAACAAGACAAAGCCCTTCAACGTGTATTGATGAACCGTCCATGGTATCCTTGAGGAGAAGACGACGTCGTCGTCAACGAGGAGGTTTTTTAAATCTATTGGTCCCCGCCATGGTGGGATTGGGGAAAGCCGTGGCCTTGGAAACGGATAAACGTATAAAACGCACGATCCAAAAAGCCAACCAACGCTTTCGTAGTCGTCGCCGATAAAGAATGCAACGTCTTCGACGTCAATTCCCGTTTTTACGGTCCATGTTACAAGACGCCAATGGTTCCAAACGTCAAGAGTTGTTACAACATGCCAATGCCGATCAAATCAATGCTGTGAGTGAATTGGTCTTGAACTTCTTAAAAAACAAGATTCCTGTGACCCCACCCATGCTGGCTAAACTTCAACCCTATAAAAAGGTGCTACGTGATTTGGGACGTCGTCGACATTCCGTCAAAAAACGTCGTCAGTGGTTAGTCCAACAAAAAGGACGCGGGTTGTTTCAAGGACTCCATCACGTGTTATGTCAATGTGTTCGTTAACGTGTCAAGACATGGAAAGACTCTTATTGGAAGCATAAATATCACCTGTTGTGACAACTGCCGTGCATTGGAAGACCTTTGCCTCCGACCATGGACGAGGTCTACATGATTCCCCACAAGGACTTGGAACAACTTATTCAATATTATAAAGGAGAACTTACCGAAAATGCCTTGTTGAACAAAGCCGCAACGTTAGCCGCCAAAAAACATGTGTTGTTAGCCAACTCCCAATTACCCCCAGCCCTGGTCAATGCTCAAACTAAACCGTTGAGTCAAGAATTAATCAAGTTAACCAAACGCATTCGTCAATTTCCCGGAGGCGTGGGAGTGGGTGCCCCGGGTGGCCTGCCAGGCGAAGAAGGCGAGGAAGAAGAAGCCGGGGATTTGGTGACGGGACCTGTGGAACAATGGTTGAAGCGCATGATAAAAGGCAGCCCGTCGACTCCCAAACCTCCCATTACCCCTGCAACCAAGAAAGGCAAAGGAGCAGCCACCACCAGTAAGATTCCCATTGTCAAGAAAGGGAGCCCATCCACCAGTCGAGGGGACACCCGGTCGCGTTTAGAAGCCATTCGAGAACGGCGCAAGACCTTGGAAAAAAAGATAGCCGAGAGTCCTTGGGTAAAGGCAAAAGGCAAAGGCAAAGCACCTGCCCGAGAAGTGGAACGATTGAAACCTTTACCCGGTTGGGAAGATTGGGCTCGTGGCAAAAAGTTACGACGTCGATTGGATTACGACACGGACTAAAAGATGCCCACCAAAAGGAGAAGGGGTATCAAACGGAAACGCACCCAACGAGGAGGAGCCTTGGATGTCCAAAAATGGATTGCTAAGACGGGGAAGGAGTTTCATTGGCCCGGTTACCAGTACATGGGCCCTGGCACACATTTGGCCAAACGTCTGAAACGTGGGGATCCCGGCATCAATCGCTTGGACCAGATTGCTAAACAACACGACATTGATTACAGCCGTGCTAAGAATTTGCAAGATAAATGGAAAGCCGATACCAAAATGATCCAAGCCATTGATCGATTACCCGGCAAGAAAACCAAGACGGAACGGGTGGTCAAGAAAATCATGCAAGCCAAGAAACGTTTAAAATTGTAAATTTAATGACAAACCATGTTGAGTAAATTAAAAAAAAATGAAAATGTCTCATTGGTTCATGAGTTGTCTTCAAAAAGTTCAATGTTCTGCCAAACATACTAAGAGATGTTCTGTCAAAATACAAAGACGATTTCAAAAAATGTTCTGCCAAAAATACTGAGACGAGGGTTAAGTGACAAAGTCATCCTAATCAAATGAAGGATCCTCCTGCAGCATCATGTCTGTTAAAAAGTCAAACAAACAGTCCTCCGATGACGGCAAGTCATCGAACTCTTCTAATAGATTGTCCAACAAAGAGTCGTCCGATGACGACGACGGCAAGTCATCGAGCTCTTCCAGTAGATTGTCTAAAAATCCCCTCCCATCGTCCCACATGTCACAAGAAGAAAGGGACGATTCGTCGCATACAGAATGATCCATGGGATGAAAGACCCCTGAATCCATGTCCATTAGGGTACCAGGTTGATCCATAGAATCCTCAGGGGTGGGCGAGAGGGAGTTACAAAAGTCCTCCATGAAATCTTCTAGCGTCACGGTCAATTTAAGGGGACCTAAGGCTTGGCGTTTCTCCTCCGCTCTCTTTTGGACCATGGGCCCTCTTTGTCGACGTAAGAGGGCCGAGCTCTCACGCTTTCTCACTAAGTATTGTGCTTGCCACCGTTGACCTGCTTCCGATCGGTAAAATTGTCTTTTGTGCTCCCGGAGTCGTTCTGCATGGGCCTTATAGTACCGTCTCAGGAGCTCACGACGTTGGGCAGCATACCTCTTCTGATACCGTCGTCTCTCCTCGGCTATTCGGTCGCGGTGTCTGGCCCGGTACCGTTGTTTCTGGGCGGCCATTACCTCGGGATGTTTGGCCCGATACCGTCGTCTCTGCTCGGCAACTCGCTCAGGATGCCTGGCCCGGTACCTGGCTTGGGCTGCCCGTCGCCGCGCTCGTCGTTGTTGTTCTTTCCTCACAATCTCTGCCACTTTATTGTTGTCCAAGTCGTCGTCATCATCGCTGTCGCTTTGTGGGCAGGTCGTGGGGCCTCGGCGACTGCCATGACCGCTTTCGGGGGGCATCGGGCGACGGCGGCGGGGCTGGCGGGGGTGTCTGGGGCCGTTTGAATTTGTGGTGCCAGTTGGTCCAACAGAAGTCGAGGCCCTCGATGTACCAACCGGTGGTGAGTTGCGGGTAGCAGCCTGGATTCCAGTGCTGTTGCACGTAGGTGTGTCGCGCTGCCTGGACTGCCTTGGCTGCTTCTCTTCGCCTTCTTCTCTCCTCAAGCAGTTCCTCCCCAA
Source organism: Siderastrea siderea (assembly GCA_964030785.1). Classification (NCBI taxonomy): domain Eukaryota; kingdom Metazoa; phylum Cnidaria; class Anthozoa; order Scleractinia; family Rhizangiidae; genus Siderastrea; species Siderastrea siderea. Next base: position 21,260,627 of record OZ034972.1, read on the forward strand.
ACTCCCGGATGTCGTCATCGTTGAGCACCCACTCCTTAACTTCATCTAAGATCGTATCGACTTCAAATGCCTCAAACTCTTTCAACAGGTTCTCTAGACTAGAGTCCATCTTGAGATGACTGACCTCGAGGGGCGATCTGTTTTATAGTCTCTCATTCGTTCCCGTGATGCACCATGGACCCCAACTAGATAGGGGGGGAGGGGGGTCCCCCCACCCCTTCCCACCCCTCCCTGGGGCACCCCTGTGCCCTGGTAAGGTGATTGGTCCCCCCTCCCCTAGGCATCCCGTGCTCTGTTTGGTCATCCTCCCCTAGTTGGCCCAGCATGCTTCACGTGGATCACCCTCCCTCGCCTAGTTAGTCCAGCATGCTTCACGTGGATCACCCTCCCTCGCCTAGTTAGTCCAGCATGCTTCGCGTTTATCTCTATAAAAAACGGACACCGATCACCACCAACTTCATCTGATCATGACCTCTCAACCAGACGAGGAGGCGGCGGGGCCCAGTGGCCTCGCCACACATGAGATGATGCAATTGCTTGGTCTAGAGATGTCCGATTCAGAGCCAGAAGAAGAGACGACAGCAAATTCCCCTGATGAACCTTTGTTATGCACCGAAGAGATGGCGGACAGTGATGACATTTGTGAAGAGGCGTTGGATCGCTTCGAACGGCAACGTGCGTTTCAAACCCATCTCCTTCAACAAACTGGTGGAGGTTTGGATGCCAATACGGAGGGTGTCTTCGAGTTTGAACTCCAACCCTATGTCGACCGTTTGAGCAACCGTCTGGGAGTGCGTGAACGTCATTTCAATACCCAGTTACGCCAAAGGGGGAATTTCATTCCCAATCAGAACATCACGCAAGCCCTAGAAGAGGGGTTACGTCGAGCGGTGAATCAAGTGTTGACCACCACAACGCCTGAGCTCCACGATCAAGATCGCCTCTACTTTACACTAGCATCCAACAGACTCCATAATAATTTTCAGGGCTGGGGATTGCGAGCAGGAGAATGACGCCAAGGCGGGGACCGTGTCGAGGCTTTGTTCCACCGTTTAGCACAAGCCTTGAATAGCAATGAACAATTTGAAATGGACGACTCCTTTCAAGTATCCATTACTCAAGTCCATCATGCCCCTCAGGGAACCGGTCGCCGACGCCAGAACAAACCCGGACATCAACCTCTCCGAAATTTAATAGGCAAGAAACGTTCCATTATCCATATTCAAAATGACGACCAACTCTGCTGTGCCAGAGCCCTCGTCACCGCCAAAGCCCGGTTGGACCAGCACCCGAAATACAACAGCATTCGCCAAGGAACTAAACTGCAAAAAGAAATGGCTCTCTTGCTTCATTACGAGGCCAACGTGCCATTCCGTCCTTGTGGCTACGATGCCTTGACCCAATTCAGTACCGCTCCTTCCCTCATCGGTTACCAGATCGTGTTGGTGGATGCCGACCGTTCTTATCATATCACGACCTTTGGTCCCCTTCAAGACAAACAATTAATCCTGTTGCACGAGAAAGGCCATTATGATGTCATTACCCGTTTACCCGGATTTTTCGGGTCCAGTTACGTGTGTGCCCACTGTTGGAAACCCTATGACCATGAGGGACGTCATCGATGCACCAAACAAAAAGGTCATTGCAGGGCCTGTTGCCAATTAGAGTGCCCTGATTTCCTGGAGGCTTACCTTCGAGGCCAGAAAGCCACTCAACGTTGCCAACAATGTCATCGGGACTTTTTTGGAGACACCTGTTTCCAAATGCATCTCGTCAAGGACCACGCCGGCAAATTCGTGACCAACCTAGACTCCTCCGTCTGCTTTCGTCGCCGTCGCTGTTCAACCTGTGGCAAGCAGGAAGTAGGATTAGACAAGATTGAAAAACATCAATGTGGGTATATTGATTGCCCCTCCTGTCATGAGTACGTGGACGGTGACACTCATCGTTGCTTTGTTCAGACAGCCCCCAAACCTCAAGACAAGAAAAGAAAGAGGAAACGGTCTGGAGGTCCCCGCGCCAAACGTAGGGTGGGTGTGGATGCCACACCAGAGGAGGAGGAGGAGGAGGAGGAAGACGACCTGCCGCCCCTTCATGTCTTCTTTGATATTGAAGCGATGCAACCCCAGGAACAACACATCGCTAATCTCGTCGTGGCCGAAACCGAAGACGACGACCAACCCGTGTGTTTCCCTGGCAACCATTGCGTCCGTGATTTCCTGGAATGGTTGGATACCTTGACACTCAACGATACCCGCCAAATCAATGTCCTTGCCCATAACTTCCAAGGGTACGATGGCTACTTTATCATTCATCAATACTATGGTGACAACCGATTGGTCGAGCAGCTCCGGAACGGGTGTAAACTCTTGCAAGTCCAACACGATCGTATCCGATTCATTGATTCACTCAGTTTTTTCCAGATGCCTCTATCGGCGTTTCCCAAAACCTTTGGATTGACGGAAGTCTGCAAAGGGTACTTCCCCCACAAGTTCAATCATCCAGACCATCAAAACTACGTAGGACCCATCCCGGCCCTCGATTACTACATGCCTGAAACCATGTCCCCCGAAGGCAAGCAAGCCCTGGAAACGTGGCATCAAGAGCAACGCGATAAAGTCTTTGACTTCAGGAAAGAATTGTTGGACTACTGCAAATCGGATGTACGTCTCTTGAAAGAAGGATGCTTGACATTCAAACGGTTGTTTGAAACGCTGACGGGCTTCAATCCCTTCGAACAAATCACCATTGCTTCTGCCTGTAACCGCGATCTACGCATGAATCGCATGATGCCAAACAGTATAGCCAGTGAACCCGTTCGTGGTTGGAAGAACAATATCAACTACTCCAAGGTGGCCCTGGAATGGTTAACCTGGTGTGCCCAACAACAACAGACCATTCAACATGCCCGCAATGCCGGCGAGTATCGCATCCCTGGCACTGACTTCCGTGTCGACGGTTTCGATGCCACTACCAACACCGTCTACGAATTTCACGGGTGTTTCTGGCATGGGTGTCCTCGCTGTTACCCCATTCGTCACGAAAGCCATCTACGCCACTATGAACGAACCATGCAAGATGTCTACGAGGCCACCCAGCAAAGAACCCAACAACTTAGAGAGCAAGGGTTCACAGTTGTGGAAATGTGGGAATGTGATTGGTCCCGTCTCAAAGACACCTCCCTGGACATCCGTACCTTTCTGGCACACCTTCAATTCGTTGACCCACTCAACCCTCGTGACGCTTTTTGCGGAGGTCGTACCAATGCTGTCAAGTTGTACCATCATGTCACCCCCACTCAAAAGATCCATTACATCGATGTGACCTCCTTGTACCCATGGGTCAACAAGACGTGTGTCTACCCCAAAGGACATCCTCGTTTCATCTCCAACCCAGGTCACAACGACATCAGCAGCTACTTTGGCCTGATCCAATGCCAAATTCTGCCGCCACGTCACCTCTACCATCCTGTCCTCCCCTACCGTCATGAGGGAAAACTCCTTTTTCCCCCTCTGTGCCGCCTGTGTGGAACAAGAGATGACCAAAAGACCTTTAGAGAGATGCGCAGAATGCATCCACACCGACGAACAGCGGGCCCTGACTGGGACATGGTGCAGCCCGGAATTGTCTAAAGCGGTGGACTTGGGGTACGAAATCCAGTACATCTATGAGGTCTGGCATTTTGACGAGACGTGTGAAGGACTCTTCCGCGACTACGTCAACACGTGGTTAAAGATTAAACAAGAAGCCAGTGGGTGGCCCGCCGGAGTAGAAACAGAAGAACAAAGACAGGCCTACATTGAAGATTATTACAAGCATGAAGGCATCCGCCTGGACTATGATAAGATCGAGAAGAATCCCGGGCTACGTACGTTAGCCAAGATGATGCTCAATTCCATGTGGGGCAAGTTTGGACAACGACTTAACAAAACCCAAGTCCAAACGTTTGATGACCCTCAAGCTTTCCACCGTTTCCTGAATACGAATACCATACAGGTACAACATGTCACTGTCATCAATGAGGACATGGTGGAGGTTCATTACACCTACCAAGACGAAGACATCCCTGTCTCACCCAACCTCAACATCTTTGTGGCCTGTTTCACCACCTGTTGGGCCCGGCTCCGACTCTATGCCGCCTTGGAGAAGCTGGGGGAACGTGTCCTCTACTACGACACAGACTCCGTCATCTACTACACAGACGAGGGGCAACTCGACCCGACCTTGGGTAATTACCTCGGCGAGTTTACGAGTGAATTGGACCCTGACGATTTCATTGTGGAATTCGTATCGGGCGGTCCCAAGAATTATGGGTACCAAACCCAGAATGGTCACGTGGAGTGCAAGGTGCGGGGTTTCCGTCTCAACTGGGAAGGCAAAACCCAATTGAATTACAACACCATGCGTCAGAATGTCCTGGATGAAATCCAAACCCCACTTCTACGTCCCCGCCAAACCCAAGTCGTCAAAACCCACCAGATCGTCCGGGATCCGAAAACCTATCAGCTCTACACCTTCCCCGATTACAAACGTTACCAACTCGTCTACGATAAGAGAGTCGTGGATCCCCTCAGCTTCCAGACTTTTCCTTATGGATACCAATGACTCCTTTCCTAAAGAGTATACCCAGTGGAAATTGATGTTGTCTTTTGGTCAGCCTTTCCTTCGACAACCCCATCACTGTCATCTGTGGCTGTAACTTGCTTACTTGCTGGCTTGGGAGCCTTACTGAAAGCCGTTAATGCGTCATAACTGCAAGCACCTAAGGGTACCTTGGCTTCGTAATGGAAAACCCACAGCTAGGGTTCCAAAAGGAGCTCATTAATAGGAACACTCATATTATCAAAGGAATACTCATCATGGAATAGGAACACTCATATTATCAAAAGGAACTTTAAGGAATACTCATCATGGAATAGGAACACTCATATTAAAAAAAGGAACTCATCAAAAGGAACACTCATATTATCAAAAGGAACTAAAAGGAATACTCATCATGGAATAGGAACACTCATATTATCAAAAGGAACTAAAAGGAATACTCATCATGGAATAGGAACACTCATATTAAAAAAGGAACTAATAGCAATAGGATGCCTCAATTTACTCCTCCTCAGTTGGTTCAGTTATGTGTTCTTTCTCTTGAGCCATCAAAAAGAACTCCAACGTAATGACCCAAGACCGCGTCGGGTTGACCCTGGATTGCACTGCTTTGATGAAGGTCAGAGTCCATCCCACCTTCCTACCAACACCTACATACACCTTGGATCCAAGACCATGGCAGCAACATGGGATTTCCACTATTTCATCCAATACTCCTCGAAAAGCATATCAGCTCCTCCATTGATAAAGACGCCATGCTTCTGCTTCCCCTTGTGACATGGAACTCTCATCATCTGCATGCCATGGATTATATGACTTGTTCCACATTAAAATATTTTTTTCCAACATAGAAATGCCTTTTCTTTGACTGAAGGATTACCCCCGCTGCTAAAATTGGACTTTGGACTTTGAGCCCGCGTTCCCCCAGCGGTTTTTCCCTATCCTGAGCCCACGATCGATTTTTCCGACTGCTCAGCGGTTTCCCATCCGAAAACACGTCACTTCCGGTTCCGGTGATGTCACTTCCGGTTCCAGGGACTTCCGGTTCCGGTGACGTCATTTCCTCTTACATCAAAACGAGGCCACGCCCTTTACATCAAAACGAGGCACAGTTTGCCATATGAGCGTACATTACTACTTTTACAGATTTTAATCTAATCTCAACGTTGCATAAATGCCCTGTGCCGGGGCAGACAGTTTTTTACCCCCTTTCAGTCATTTTTTTTCGTGGATGGACGGGTATCCGACCCGTTTAACTAGTTTTGGGCATTCACTCGTCATCCACAAGTTTTCTCTCCCGAAATTTCCCTTCGGACAAAAAATGCCGTTGTAACGTATACTTCTTCATCTACTTGCGAAGTCTCGAAAGTAAATCGTAAAACGAAAAAGCTTTTTTGGGAAGAAGATACTATATCTCTAAAAGATCGCAGCGTTTTTTGCTGAAATTTCACACAAGACTAAAACATGTTATGTTCTTTCATCACAAAAACATTTGCTCGAAGAAAAAGCGACTAAGTATTTTTTTTTGCGATTTTTCGATTTGACGATGCGGCCAGCGTTACATAAGTGCCCTATTGTCAGGTATGTTTTAATTCTCGATAAAAACTATCTCTTTTGTGATTTTTTAAAATTTCTTCACGTCAAAAGAATGCGTTAATAAATCACTTTTAGTCCACGAAAATTATTACAACAAATAACTTTTATTGTAGAAGATGAACAAGTATGATTTATTTTTAGAAGAGGTATCAGACACTTCATTGATGGTCCAAAAAATTAAGTCGTAACTCTGTAAATATTAAAGTTCTTACGTTCAAACTAGGTACAATAGCCATAAACTGCACCTTCTACAGCTTGGCAGTCTCACAATGAACGATTATTTGCTGAGTCAGCATATTTTATAAATGTAGGGGTTTTTGACAGCTCTCATTCAAACTGACAGCTGTCAGTTACGAATTGCAGAGTGAATGGCCAATCAAAATGTAAAGCTGCTTATGGGCTATTTTTGTGACAAGTTGCAAGCCATCTGCTTTATGGGGCTGTATATTTTTTTTAAGGTGGTAAGGTACCTTACTTGGCCGCTATCTTGGATTTTTTTCTCAAGAAATGTGTATTAATAAATGAGCTCGTATATAATAAAATTTCAGTTCATGGCACTGCAGCATCTTTCCTCTTAAAATGTATATTCAGTCAATTCTGTATCTTATAGCCACTCAGCAATTTGGAAAATTTCCTGTTTAATACAGGTTCACTAAACATACTTTGCGTGGGCGTGGTCAATGGAAATCCATGCGAGTACATTGTCGAAAGTGATTTGTTCCCAGTTAAATGGCTACAGTAAAAGCTAGCTGAAGAAAGATTTCAAGTAAAGGAAGTCAAAGCAAAGATCTTTCTTGTCATATACTACGTTGAATAAATAGAAATAAAAAAAAATCATTGAATTAACTACAAGGGTGGATCCATATCCACAACAAATAAACATCGTTTTGAGTTTGGGGAGCTTTCCCCTACCCCAGTGAAAAATTCAGGCCCCCCAAAAAATATTGCCCATGAACTACATACGTGAATGAAAAATAACAACTCTGTAGAACAGTTCTGATGGTGCTAATATAATGAATAGACGAAAGACACAAATTACATTTGGTGAGTTCTAGTGTTACATTTGGAAAACAGACGTCTCTACATTGTAAACAAGACAGCGTTTTGCCTTACTCACGGCCAAGTATCGTATATTACGCTTCAATGTGATGCAGCCTTTGTTGAACAACAACAAGAACGAGAAATCACGTTTCTAGGCCCGTCTATAAAACCGAAGAACTTCTCGTTGTTTTAAGCGATATCAAATCGTAAAATGATATATGTATGTTTTTCACGTTAAGGAATGCACGCTTGTTTTGAGTGCTTGTACGGATGTTTCGGTATTTACAGTGGGAGTTATAATTTTTGGAAGCGTGCGAGTCTTAATATAAGGTATTTTTCGCAGTTTCAAGATCACTCAACGGCATCTCTCGCTTATGTTTCTTTAAATTTTCTTTAATTTTGTTATTGTTTGTAATCAGATACATTATACTTAGACATGAAGGCTTAGCTTATGTTGTCTGTTAGCGAGCATAACCAGTTAATTTAGCTATAAAAAAGTTAGGTTGCTTTGTGTAAGCTGAGACAGTTTTACGTTTGTTATAAATTTTCTATTCGTGAAATATAAATTATACTAGGAATAGTTTTGGATAGTTGGCAATTGTTCTTGTTATTAACGATTATTCTTGAACACTGCCCGTGTACTTATAGTCTGGCTATCAATAACGAGATGCCTATTCTTGATTCTTGTCTTAGTGTAGTGGTTATTGCACCCGACTAGTAAGCAGGTGGATGGCGGCGGCGGTGACGCTGGGGGGCAAATTTTCTTTCAAGCATAAATTTTACCCAGTTAATATGATCATTTGGGGCTTAAAGCTTATTGTCACGATAGATGTTATTTAACAAAATCGATTATTACGTGAACAAGCAATAAAAATTAATTATTACATTACATCATGCCACCCCATACCATACTACCATTGAGATGGAAAGAAAGGTACGGTTTATAGTAATGGAAATGCGAGTTTCTCCGGTACACTTTGATGTTCAGCGAGTAACTTTGTTTAAAACAATGTAGAACGTACTTACAAGCCAGACACAATTAAATCCTACCTGATAAGTCTCAGATATTTCTGCAGTTTTATCTTAACAGAGCGTCCTGACGGAGTGAATGTCGAGGATGCTACTATTAACTTCATTGACAAAAAAGCCCGCTTGTGGTCATCATCTTACAAGAAAGACAGTCAAAGCAGGCATCTGGAGAAACAGGATGAAGATCTTTCTAACTTAACATCAGCCGAAATGATCACTAAATTTGAGCAGAGTGAATCAACACGAAGAGCAATCTCCCTCATCAATCAGCTTAGTGGGGCCCACTGCCTTGAAATTAACCAAGCAGATTACACACTAATTAGAGATTTCATCCTAACTCAAATACCAATCGCTAACGCCCATAGATCGGGCGTGCTAGCCAACATGACCATGGCTGAGTTCCACAAAGCAAAGCGATGCGAGGGAAGTTACATCATTAGTGTGAAGAAGCACAAGACTGCAGAATACATGGCCCTGCCAGGGTGATGCCGTCTCCTACCTTGCTTGATTACCTGAAAGTGTTTGTAGCTGAAGTTAGAAGTGTAGTAACTCTTAACAAAGATGATGACGATGTTGTGATATTGTCATGGAGTGGAGCGAGGCTCGCATCTGGCCAGATATCAACCGCGATAAATACCGCCTGGAAAAAAGCAGGCATAGAGGGGCATATTAGTTCAACCCTATTCCGAAAGTCAGCCGTGACTGCTGTACACACTAACCACCAAGGCATGAAAGGACAACTCGTCGATCTACTGGCAGATAAAGAGTCGACAGCGCAAAGGTACTACAAGCTTCACGAGAAGCAACAATCGCGTATTAAGGCAGCTGCAGTGCTTCCCTCAATCATGAGAACAACAAATAAAGCATCGGAAGAAGGCACTTCGATAGCTAAGGCTGAAGATGAAAATCCTGTTAGTGCTGAAGGTAGCAAGGAGAAGCAAACAACGTGGAACGAGCAATAAAAAGCAGCCGTAAGAGAGCTTTTCCGCGAAGAAATCAACCAAAAGCGTGTCACAATGGCAGTAGTTAGAGAGAAGATAAAAGAGCACCCGACCCTTTACGATCAAGACCCTAAGAAAGTATACGACAGAGTTCGCAGTGGATGGCGTGGTATCGACAAAAAGAACCACCTGGAGACTGCTGGTGAAGCTAAACTACCAGAAGAAGAAGAAACTTTATCGGACAAAATGAGTCGCTTCTTAACTAGTTCTTCGGATTTTGTGCCACCGTCGAATTCAAGTTACCTGAGCAAGAACATTTTGCCCGCGAGGAAAAAGAAAACCTGTTTCGGTTATTTGGAGCTACAATCAGGAGTGGAATAATCTCAAAACCCGTCGTCAAGGACATTCTGGAAAAAGACGATGCTGGGAAGGAATTTTTGCTCAAATTTACCGTAGAACAGATCATAAACCGTTTAAAGTATGAGAGACGGTTAAACAAGAGGCGTTAAGCTACAGTAGGAGCACTGATAGTATAGTGTTTTTCAGGCAATAGAGTGTTTCTTACGGGAGGTTATCGGGTAATAGTATCTCCACTGAACTTTAATCTTCTTTCTATAGAAGCTTATATACCCTACTAGTTTGTTCATTTTTTTTCAAGTGACCAATATACAACACTCCCCAAACAAAGACTCTGGATTTTTATTTTTATTACTAAATTTCGTGCCTAACAAAGTCTGCGAAACACACATTTTGGAGAATTTTCCGAAAAAACAGTTTCCCTTCTTAGGCGAGAGAAGAAGACAAGCAAAAACTAATGAATGCAACCTGTTAAGTTTGTTTGTTTGTTTCTTTGTTTGTTTTTCTCGGACGAGTTCAATGCATCCAAGTGTTTTACTCAAGTGGATGCTATTAAGACCTATTCTCTCATTAATGTAGAGGTTTGTCATGTTAAATTTGATTTTAAGTTTGTTGTGTTGAAATAAGTAAGGCACTTTCTGTCACTTGTACGTTTACATTACTTTGAAGTCTATGATAGTTAATGAGCAAATTGAGCTCTTATGTTTTAATTTTCAAGCACTTTTTGTGAATGAAATTCCGTTTTCAACACTGCTAAGCATTACTATCAGTTCATTAAACAGTTACTTAAGATTTTAAGAACTCTTTGAAGTATATTGCCTCTTGTTAACTTATTTTCGATAGTAACACTGCACTTGCACATAAACGCCGCCGTAAATAGCGCTTACTATGAAGGCTTGAATGTTTTGAAAAGTTGAGAATCATCTCTATTAGCTTCCTGAAAGAAATTTATATTTGTGAGTGATACACACTAACGCCTTTAATTTCCGCGGGGTCTAGAATCTCCAGCCAGTAAAAAAAATTCACCGATTTTATTTTCGAAAAACGCCAGCAATTCAAAACTGATTCAGAGATTACAGTTTTTACATTAAACAAAACATTGCATCACCAAAAATGAACATTGGGTATGAGGGTTTTAAAGCCTTAAGTTAGTGCATAGTGCTCACGGCACTTTTGAGAAAAAGCACTTATATTTAATACCTATTTGCAATGCATAAAACATCAGATCCCATTCTCAATTGCCAAAACATGTTCTGAACCACCCTATTTTGGCACAAAGCATTTTAAGATAAGGGCCCCATGTTTCTGTTACGTTAAAAAGGTGCCTTATCCAACGTTGCAAAGTGCCCTATGCAACGTTACGAAGGTGCCCTAACGTGACATAAGTGCCCTACATTAGGTGACCAAAGTGCCCTACCGTTGCATAAGTGCCCTATGGTACGTGACAAAAGTGCCCTAAGTGACATAAGTGCCCTATGGTACGTGACAAAAGTGCCCTAACGTGACATAAGTGCCCTATTTTACGTTGCAAAAGTGCCCTTCAATCTGCCTCTCTCTCTCTCTCTCTCTCTCTCTCTCTCTCTCTCTCTCTCTCTCCCTCTCTCCCCCCCCCCCCCCCTCTCTCTCTCTCTCTCTCTCTCTCTGTTTCACACACAATCACACACAATCCTATCACGAAAGCATGAGCTGTATGGTGTCAAGGGAACTACTGTTGACACCATACAATCTCAATCTTGTCTGAGTGTCCAATAGGCAGCGACATTGTGTCGTGGAGGGCAGCATTTCAAAACCCCCAAAAGGTATTTGTGGTCCTTTATTGTTTCTTTTATATATTAATGTGCTTAAAATTTACTGAACCTCACATGCATACTGACGACACTTGACTAAGTGCTGCTGCAGAATCGACTATTGAAGTTCAATTGAGGATAAATCGAGATTTATTTAATGCTAGAAACAGGCTGGTGGCGAATAAGCTTAGTATCAACGTTGCTAAAACTGAAAATGGTTTTTGGCTCAACTTTTAGACCAATAATTGTTCAAGAAGAAAGAGTGGTTCGAAAAGTTTGAAAACGCATCTGTTGTAGAAAAAGTCGAGACAGAATGTTTTTCTGGCTGCAATCAAGCCTTTTGTGCCACAATATTTGGGCCATCTTTTCCCTTTAAGCTGTGAAAACCCCCACAAATCTCGTCTTACAGAAAATACTCCAAACATAGAAATGACGCATATTTAAGAACGAAATCCTTCAAAGGTTCTTTTTCATATAGCAATGCTGGAATTTTCTCCCTATGAAAGTGAAATCAGCAAAATCTAAAGCAATTTTCAAAAAGAACCTATTAACGACTGTCAAACCGTCGCTTAATCCGTAATTTCGGCATCAATTTCTCCTTTTTCTTTTTAATGTAAATTAAGTATTTTTCATCTACAGATCTACTCAAAATTAGTGTTTAAATAAAGCTCATGTGTGTATGTATCTAAGAGATTTGTTTGTATAATCTATTGAATCATCAAGATGTTTCATTGTGATTGCTTTGAGGAATCCACCATTCTGGCAAGTACAGCCCCCCAAAACAGCCATTTTATGGGAAAAGCCTGCGTGAAATCCGATGTGAAAGAGTTCCTTAAAGTTTTAAATCTGACTGGCAGCCAGTCAAGGTCCTCAAAACACTAGATGACCGGCAGTCTGATATTTGTGACAAATTCGAGGAAATGCTATCATTAAGAAGCGCAAAGCGATTCGTAAGATCTCTGTACTTCTCAAACTCAACTCCTGATTAACACTGGGCACACAATACAAAGTCAAGAGTTGTGACCGGCAGTCGGCCCGAAACATAATCTAAGTATCACAACTCATGGCTTCGTATTCTTCGTATTCTATGCCCTGCGTAAATCAAGGGTCGAGTTTGAGAAGTACAGAACCCGTCATTAAGAATCGCTTAGCACTTCTTAATGAAAATAGCGTAGTTTGGATTGGAGAAGTTCCTTCAGTCCATTCTCGATCCTTGAACTGGTACTGAAAATATCCGACTGCCGGTCATTTATTATAATTTTTACCAATTCAATTTAGGAGTAACAGGGGCTAATTATATGTTTTGTATCAATTTTTTGACGTAATATTTCTCAGTCGCGTATAATAAACAATGGATAATCAACACTTCACTGACAAGCAAAATGTGTTTGCTTTTGTGAGCAAAAGCTTGTGAATAGCACGTGGTTGGTTGTTTGCAATGCCTTCAGAAATGCCACGTTCTTTCGCCAACCATTTCTGGCAATGCTAATATTTGCACAGGCAACCCAAGCTAAGGTTGAGAGCTGCGCATAAATTAGACTGTTTTTTCCACGCTATGCATAATAATGACATCAGCACACTATGCATAATAATGACATCGGCAACATTTTAGAGTTTGTATGGAAATGATACAAAACGTCTCAAATTGCCACAAATCAGAAAGAAGTCGAAATAAAAAAGATTTGCCTTATTTCATTGTTGTATTGGTCATTATTTGAGGGCTTCCTGGGCTGGTTTGAAGCTTTTTGGGCGAGAAATTGAGGTTTATATTTTTCATCAGTTACTGAACGTTTAGAATTAATTAATTAATTCTAAACGTTCAGTAACTGATGAAAAATATAAACCTCAATTTCTCGCCCAAAAAGCTTCAAACCAGCCCAGGAAGCCCTCCAATAATGACCAATAAAACAATGAAATAAGGCAAATCTTTTTATTTCGACTTCTTTCTGATTTGTGGCAATTTGAGACGTTTTGTATCATTTCCATACAAACACTTAAATGTTGCCGATGTCATTATTATGCATAGCGTGGAAAAAACAGTCTAATTTATGCGCAGCTCTCAACCTTAGCTTGGGCTGCCTGTGATATTTGCATTTGCATTGGCGTCCTTTTCAATCGCGACAGAGCTACTTTCAAAATCATCCTGTTTCGACTGCAGGAACGTTGTAGAGACAAAAAATCCTTACTGGCCCTGTGCAGGCCTAAAAGTAAACTTCAGGAAGGTAAGTCAGGAAGCGGCAAGTGAAGAGAGCAATAAAATTTGCTGTTATCAAGCCGGGAAGCACATAAATTCAAAGGTTGCCTTCACCGAGTGTGAAGACTTGAAGAACAGTTGGAGCTTTCCCAGCAAGTCTCAGGTACAATCGAGAAAAAAATGTCCACAGTGTTTAGCAATGTTCACGAATTGCTCTGTAAACGTAAATCTCATGGACTGCAATGTAAACGTAAATGCTAACTGCAAACAATAATTTATCATGGAAATAATATATCAACAACGAGTGCGAGGGTTTCATCTTTCTGTAAATAAGAAAGAGTAATATAAAAGCGATCAGTATTGTAGTAAGTTGATGACAATAAACAGCAATATTGAGATTTTTGCTTTTGTTATTGTAATTTTGATATAAACACACGTGTGTTTTGATATCAAAACACGGCGTGTTTTCGTCTGGTGTTTCATTGGGTATCAAGACTCATCCACCTGACCAAAATAGACATCATTTACTGGCTGGTCACTTCATGAATCATTAATAAGTTTGCGAAATTGCTGATCCCAGCAGTATGTAGGACGCGTGTCACCACGAACTCAGTACTGAATATGACCTTTGCTCGCCACGAGTCTCCCAGTAGCTCAGTGGTTAGAGCGTCCGACCGGTGTATGGAAGGTCATGGGTTCGATTCCCGTCGGAGACTCAGATTTTTTCTTTGTCCCACTCTCTCGACATGCTGAATATTCTATCTTTTGTTAATTTTTAATTTGTAGGATCCCCCAGCATTTAATGTATTACACTGCAACTTTTACATTTTTAGTTGTTATACTTTCGCATTTTTTAATTTCGTAGAAAATCAATACAAGTAACACATTTTCCAGTAGTCTTAATACTATTTTTGCTTGAGTTTTTTTTTGTATCTTAACACTGATAAATTATAGCACTAGTTAATAAATTATTTTATTCCCAGAGGTTACGGTTTGAACTTTAATATCAAAATTTTGCTTCAATTTTTATTTTACGGCAAATGTGAAACACGTGTAGAAGTATTGAAAGTTTCATTTGCGTCTTACCACTTGTGGTCTTACATCGCATTATATTTTGCTACGTTTTTTATCAATTTTTGTTTTGCAATTTATCTTTTACATCTTCGTTTACGGAGTATCAGTAGATCACAAAATGTTCATTTTTTAGTCTTGTTTATTACAATTATCACAAATTCATTTGTGAAATTATTAACTATTATATTACAACTTTCATTTTGTAGCGGTGTTTATTAAAATCTTTAAATACGACATTTTCCAGTAGTTTTAACGTTGATATGATTTCTTTTTCAGGTTTGATTTAACGGAAATGCAATGTTTAATGCAAGTATTACAGTTTTGTTTTAGATTTGCGTCTTAAAAATAGTGGTCTTACAACGGATTAAATGTTTTATTAATATTCCGTTTTGTATAATTTTCATTTTGTAGCATTAATTGCCTATTTCATTATTTTTCAAGCGAAGTATCAGCAGCTAACTATTTATCATATTTAGTCTAACTTTTCATGTGTTAGAAGTAATTAATACAATTTTACAACTATAACATTTTTCAGTTGTTTCAACTTTGATGTTAAGTTTTCCTTGTTTTAATTTTACGGCGACACTTGATGCAAGCAATATAGTTTTCCAACAATAGTGGACTTAACACAGGATTTAACGTTTCATTACTTTTTTAAATCAATGGTTGCTTTTGCTTTTGCAGTGTCCACGTATACTAAAATTGTAAGAATCCATTTTACGGAGTAACATTTCCTATATAATTACATTTTGTATCAATTTTCATTTTGCAGTACTAATTAATAAATATTACAACTATTACATTTTCCAGTAGTTTTATTAACAACTGGAATAACAACTAGTTTTCATAACTTTAATATTAAATTTTGTTTTAAGTTTGCGCCTTAGAAAGGATTAAATGCTTTATTATTGTATAATTTTCATTTTGTAGCGGTGCATAGTTCAATTTTTTTTTACAAGCGAAGCATCAGTAGCTAGCTATTTATTATATTTGGTATGACGTTTCATTTTTTGGAAGTGATAAATAAAATTTTACACTGAGCTATAACAATTTCCAGTTGTTTTAACTTTTATATTAAATTTTGTTTCAGTTTTGATTTCATGGTACTGCAGATTCATTTTCGTCTTAACGATAGAGAGATAAAGGTTTTATTGACAGTTTCCAGTGGTGTTAACTTTAATTTTAAATTTTCTTCCGATTTGCACTTTACGTCAATCCTTAATTCAAGTATTACAGTTTCAGTTGGGACTCAACAGGTGTGGTCTCACACAGGATAAACTTTTTCACTGCATTTTGTATCAATTTTTATTTTGCAGCAGTAATTGTAAAAAAAACCACCTTTTTTGGGGGGGTAACAGTTGCTGAATTAGCCACTTCATACGTTGGAAAATAAGCTGTAGAACATTTGCACGCAAAAGAAGCCGCGCTACAACCAGGATAATAACTGAATTAGCGGTATCACTGAGATATCTACTTTATCCGTCTAAAGGTGGCCAACATTACTGGTTCAAACTCGACAAAAATTACCAGCAAGTTTTTGAATTCTTTTTTTGGAAGAAAAGACACAAGACATCTCAAGCGAGGTTACTGTGATAATCACAATTATCTTTAACAGCCTCGCTTGTCCTTTCACAGTTATGCTTAACGTGTTGGTGATAATGGCTGTGAAAAGGAGAGCAAGCCTACAGAGCAACGCTAACATCTTGCTGGCCTGTTTAGCAGTGACTGACGCTTTGACTGGCCTCATTTCGCAACCTTGGTTTGTCCTGTGGCGAACATTCCTGTTACTTGGTATCAATGACGCAACAATAAGTGATTTTCACAAAGCGTGGCTTCTTGTGTTGTCTATTTGCTCCTGTCTTCATCTAATGGTAGTTGTCTGCGAGAGACTTGTAGCAATCAAATTTACCTTCTCCTACCTTTACATTGTAACAAAGCGAAACATTATGTCGGCAGTGAGTGTATGTTGGATCTATAGTATTTCCTGTGAAATAGCTAGAGAACTTATTGACCCTGGTAACGCATTATTGGTTGCTCCTGTCGTCGTTTCTTGTGTTGTTTTCGTTTTTTTCTCTTACATGTTTTTTTATAAGGAAACACTTCGGCACCAGAAGATGTTTAAAAGGCAGCATCTACCGGAAGAAGTAGAAAGATTCCTTAAAGACAGCAAAGCTCTCAAGACAATTGTGTTAGTTGTCGGCGCTGTGGTTTTGTGTTTAATATCCTCGGGTTTCGCTGTTGTTTTGAGGGGTCTTGGAGTAGATGTTTTTTCGTTTTCAGCTAAGTTAGTGTTTCGCACATCTATGATGTTAAACTCTCTTCTTAATCCACTAATTTACTGCTGGCGACAAAAGGAAATGAGAAAGTTTGTATTCAGTAGTTCAACCTTAGTAGTTGAACCTGTTAACTGAGAGACTGAAAGTGCATTTTGGCACTTGTTGGTGTGATTTTACCATTTTATTTCATGCTGACGAAATGGCAATTAAAATACCATGCTTCAAAAGCTAAACAGTATTTTTTAGCCTTCAAGTACTCTTTTAAATTTAATTTTTCTTGTTGTAGGGGAGAGGAGAAATTGTATAGACGAATGAAACAAGGTTATGGAAGTCACGGTTATGGAAAAACTTCCAATGACGTTACATGCTCCCCATTCAAATTTCCCTTATCCAAAATCAAATAATTAGCTGACTGGGCACACGTCATCTAAACCAGCCGAAGAAGTAACAAAAAGTAATTTTCACAGAATTTTCGCGCGGATTCCAACTTTAAGACCTCAGTAAAGGAGGCCTGGTGGTTTTGGCATAATATCATAAATATAACACAAACCGACCAGGCTTCCTTAGTGGTTTGCAATGGTTTTTTTGCGATGAAAATTAAACTGAGAACTTTCAATGGAGATTCCATCGTTGACTCATTTATTTCAAACGCTTTTACGTTTACTTTGATAATACAGTTATGTAATTCGAGGACCATCAGTTTGCGTTTTGCTGGTAACAAGCTAGAAAATTAATACCGTTGTTTTTTTTCCCGGAGATAAAATAAGCTGTGAAAAATCATTTCTCTTCAACAAGCGTGCCAAACAAAAGCGTTGAGTCGAGGTGTAAAGACGTTGTTCGTTGTAGTTTTTCATCCTTTGGAACTCACAGTTTAGTACAAATCATTAAAATCATCAACCGTTTATGTTAATGCGTATTAGCGTAACTGTTTGTGAAGTAGTATAAAATTTCCGCATTTCCAAAACGTTATGGTAAAACAAGCGGACGTTTGAGAAAAAGAGAAATGCTGTTTTGAGCATCCAGCGTTACCCTAATCTGTAGCTAAAAGGTTTTATTTTTGCCAAGAAAAATAATCAAAAGTTCGGTTATACGACTGACCCATGTCTCGGCGGCTTCATCTCTCGCCAACTGTCAGCCCATAAAAACTACATTTGCAGGCTAATAGATGAAATAAGTATCTAGCCGAACCCAATTGTGAGAGGATAAATGTATGTGTTATAGTTCAATTTTATCCTTGGTTCAATTTTTATTTTTCTTTGTTCTCTTTTTGTAAATATATGATAATGAACATAAAACCAAAAAAAAAAAAATATTGAACCAAGGATAAAATTGAACTACAACATATGTATATCAATATTACAAGAAGCTTGATTAGGAGACCTAGCAAATTGAAAGTCACCTCTTAGCTTGGGCAGAACAGTTAGCTTAGCTAAATCTTGGAACGGGAAAGTCCAGCGCTGCTATTGCCATGGCGAGAAAGTAGAACAAATATTACCTCACATATTGGCCGACGTTTCCACGGTTTCCTGTGCTGTAGTCAGCTATCCCAGATACGATGTGTGAGAGGAAAGGGGATCTTCATTTATAGGCTATACAGGTATGAGCCTCTGTAAAGGGTATGGTTTAGTCTGGGATGGGGTATAGAGAGGTTGGAGAGTTCTGCTCTAGAATAGGGTGTCATTTATCGGCAAACTAGGGATTGACACTAAGCGCGTCTGGAATAGGGTAGGGATTTGTGGTGTCCAGTCTAGAATAGGGTTGCAGAATGCGGCAGAACACAAGTTCTCAGAGTCCCGGGGCACACCCCCATCAACAACAGAGTACTTACCCCCGGTGAATATAGTGTCCGTAGTAACAGCCAATACAAGTGTAGTACCGATAAAATCTCTGAGCATCCCGAGTCTTGAAACAATGACATGGTTATAAATAAAGAGAGATGGTTAATTAGTTTGCGGTTAGACGAAACAGTCTTTGAGAAGCTAGAAATACCACTAAGTGACCACGCAAGAGACGGACAGTATTATGTAATCAACTGGGTCTTGGGTCATTCAAGACGAGTATCATCGTTTAATGAGTTGCCGAGATTCAGAGAAAGACCAGCTCTGTACACTGGTGACACGTGCCTGCATGGTGAAAAAACCCTGCCGGTGACGCTACATGACGCCTTATCCTGAGAGAAACGTCTGCTGAAAGTCGCTGGTTTCAAAGACCTATTTTCCTAAACAAGGTGGAAGGAATCTTGCCCTTTGGAGCGTCCTCTTTGTGGGACGGATTGCACTTAAAAAGGCGAGTAGCTAGCAGTGAAGCGCAGCTTTCACAGTTTTTGTTACATTCTTTAAATTTCATTTAATAGTAGTGTTTACTTAAATTTTTATTGCTTCTGATCTTTGGCAGAATTCAGTAGGCTTATTATTTATAACTTATGATTTTGGCCAACTATTCTTACATTATAATTTTTATCAACTTTCATTTTGTAGAAGTGTTTTTAAAAATCGTGCAAATTGCAGTAGCTTTTATATCATTTTTGGCTTAATATTGAATTTTTCACGATATGCTAATGAATCTCCAATATTTAATGCCAAGTATTATAGTTGTGCAGCGTTTTAACAATAGTGGCCTTATGCGACATTAAATACTTTACGACGTTCTGTATAATTATCTTTTACAACATGGGAAAAATAAAGTGTAGAACGTTTGCACACTAAAGCGGTTCTTCAGCTGGTTCTTCTACAACCAGGATAATAAATAAGTCGCATCGCTAGGATACTTTACTTCATTCTTCTAATTCACTCAATATTTTCCGGTAGTTTTGCCTTTGGTATTAATTTTGTTTCAGTTGTGATTTTATGGCGATGAAATGTTTTTAAACACAAGTATTATATTTCATTTACGTTTTAACAACAGTGGCTTTACAGGGGATTAAAACTTTTTATAACATAGAGGGCAAAATTACTGATTGCTAATTGGTTGAGACAGGGGGCAGTTTTTCTTAATTTTCTTTCGGACGAGGGCAAAATTACTAATTCCTGATTGGCCAAGCGCCAAAAATACTCGCATTTGATTGGCTAAGCGCGAGAGCGCGCCATTTGCATTTTGTAAGCGTCTTCAAACGAAAAGCAGATTTTGAATTGGATTTTGAGTTGTTCCGGCAACACAAGAATATAGTTTCAGAGTTTAAATTTAACCGAGTTGGTTGGCAAAAATGGTATGGAAATCGGGTGATAGTTCGAAGAGAAATTCCAGAAGGTGTACCTGAACGTTTTACGGGAAACAGCAAATGGTTATTTGTTCTAAAACTTGCGTGGAGAATTGTTTATTCTGAGTGCCGGCGGCGGATTGTGTTTCGATGTGCAATGAAAAGTTTTCAGAAAATTTTGCCCTCTGTGTTATAAACAAGTAATCGCATTGAGCCCTCGTAGAATTAAAGATAAATTTTCACTTGTATTTTCAAAGGTTTCACAAATTGCCCTCGTCGCTACGCGACTCGGGCAATTTTGTGAAAACTTTGAAAATACAAGTGAAAATTTATCCTTAATTCTACTCGGCCTCATGCGATTACATATACTAATATGTTTCCCATCAATTTTCCTTTTGTAGTACTGAGTTATCGTTAAAAAAAAAATAATAATGATAAATTGCGGAGTCACAATTGCTAAATTTGCCATTACGTGGGAAAAGTAACCTGTAGTTTTGATATTATGGCGATGAAATGCTTTTAAACACAAGTATTAAGCTTATATTTCACTGATTTGCGTTTTAACAACAGAGGCTTTACACAGGATTAAATCTTTCAATACGTTTTCCTTCAATTTTCCTTTTGTAGGACTGAGTTACTGTGAAAAAAAATTAATTTGCGGAGTCACAATTGTTGAGGTAGCCATTACGTGAGAAAAGTAACCTGTAGGACATCTGCGCACAAAAGAAGCCGTGCTACAACAAGGATAATAAATAAGCCGCATCGCTGAGATATCTACTTCATTCGTCTTAAGATGGCCAACCTTACTGGTTTAAATTTAACAAACAGAAACATTACCAGCAAGTTTTCGAATTCTTCTTTGGAGGAAGAGAAACAAAATGTCTCAAGCGAAGTTAATTTCCAATTGCTGATTGCAATTATCTTTAACTGCATCACTTGTCCTTTCACAGTTCTGCTTAACGCGTTGGTGATAATGGCCGTCAAAAGGAGAGCAAGCCTACAGAGCAACGCTAACATCTTGCTGGCCTGTTTAGCAGTGACTGACGCATTAACTGGCCTCATTTCGCAGCCTTCGTTTGCTCTGTGGCGAACATTCCTGTTACTTGGCATCAACGATCCTACAATCACTGACTTTCACAAAGCGTGTTTTCTAGTGCTGTCTATTTGCTCCTGTCTTCATCTTATGTTCGTTGTTGGCGAGAGACTTGTAGCAATCAAATTTACTTTTTATTACCCTTACATTGTGACAAAGCGAAACATTAAGTTGGCAGTGATTGTATGTTGGATCTATAGTATTTCCTGTGGAATAGCTAAAGAAGTTACTGACCTAGGAAACACGGTTTTGGTTGCTCCTGTGTTCTTTTTTTGTGTTGTTTTCGTTTCGTTTTCTTACCTGATCTTGTATCGTGAAACACTACGGCACCAAAAGATGATCAAAGCTCAACAGCTGTCGCAAGAAGAAGTGGAAAGATTCCTTAAAGAGAGCAAAGCTCTCAAGACAACTGTATTGGTAGTCAGTGCTGTGGTGTTGTGCTTGATACCTTCGGGTCTCTCCATTGTCTTGCAAAGTTTTCGACTCGTCATATTTTCAATTTCAAGTAAATCAGTGTTTCGCACAATTGTCATGTTAAACTCTCTTCTTAATCCAATGATTTATTGCTGGCGACAAAAGGAAATGAGGAAATTTGTTTTCAGAGATTCAACCACAGCAGTGGAGCCAGTTAACTGAAAGACTGAATAAAATTTCAGAACTCTGCTCTTTGGATTTTTATTTTTATTTTAAGACGACGAAAGGCGCACCACAATGACAAGTTGAACTCAAGTTTTTGCAAGGAAAACTGTGTTTTTAAATTAAATTTTGTTGTTGTGTGGTGAAAAGAGAAATTCCATAGATGAGTGAAGAAAGGTTATAGAAGTTGCAGTAAGGGGCTGATCCTTCCTTTAACGTTCACGCTTATCGCTTCAGTAACACCCAAACTTCTCTCATCCAAACAAACTAATTCTTGACGTCCAACGAGACACGAGCGAACATGTACCAAAACTGGTTGAAAAAAAAATTGCCTCGAAGTTTTTACGCGGATTCTTATTCTAACCGTTTAATAATATTGTAATAGTTATTGTAAATACCTGAGGGAAATACCATGTTAAAATAAAGGTTTACGTTATTCATTTAAACTCACCTTACCCTACCTTAATTAATTTTTTTTTGAGACCCACCATAAAGGAAAGGGGAGGGGGGAGTGGTTAGGGTATTATTGAAAACTGGAGTAGGATTATTGTATTTCTAGCATTTTGATTGGCTTAAACCAAGCACGCAAGAGGAGGCACCGTTGAGCACATAATAGCAAGGCTGATGTTATATTTTTACAAGAAACTTACTCCACGAAATATGTGGAAGAAATATAGAAATCTGAATGGGGTGGTGAAATTTGCTATAGTCACGGATTCAGTCATTCTAAGGGCGTTATGATTCTTTTTAACCCAAAATTTGGCTTTCAAACTGCCAGTATAGTTGCAGACAAAAACGGGAGATCTTTGATAGTTGGGGTTACTGTCCACGACTGGTTGTTCCGAAAACGCGGGGTCGGGGTGCGCGGTGCGGGGTGCGGGGAGCGGGGTCATTTAAAAAACCGAAAAATGAAAATTGAAAAAAAATTAAAAATAAATGAAAAACCAATAAATGAAAAACCAATAAATGAAAAACCAATAAATGAAAAACCAATAAATAAATAAATAAATAAATAAATAAATAAATAAATAAATAAATAGGCAGGGTCTAGATACCCGGTAGCCAACTACGGATCATGGCCAAATGCCCGGCAGTCCGAAATTTTTGAAGGATTTCGACGGAAAGGCTTTTTCTAACGTTTTGAAAGTGTTCTATATTTGTTTAGAACTTCCAAGCGATTCAGAAAAGTATTTTGGTTTTTGTAGTTGACGAGTTTTCCGCGCATGTGCATACTGCAAAATGCGATGTTTGCGACACTTAGAATTATTTGTGGCTATACCCGCCAGTCAGAACGCACAGTGTTTGGACGGAATATCTCACTTAAACGTCCTAGGAGCATTCGAAATTTGTTTGGAATTATCAAGCGATTCAAAAGACCAATTTAGTCTTACAGTTGACGAATTTGTGAGCTTGTGTGCATACCACTGAAATCGCTATGTCCGCGACACTTTTTGTGACTAGATCCGCCAGGCGCGCCAGACCCGCCAGTCAGAAACACGCAGAATTTAGACATAATTTTTCATTCAAACGTCGTGGGAGTATTCGAAGTTTGTTTAGAATTACCAAGCGATTTAAAATACCAGTTTGGTTTTGTAGCTGGGGAATTTTCCGAGTTTGAGGGTACTAGAAAATCGCCAGCTTGCTTGATCCCCTGTCTGACCCGAGCCGTCACGCAGCCATAGTGTAGTGACAATTGTCACGGACTCTATCTAAGACTTGGATAATTCTCGTAATTTAGAGATAGAGGACAGACTTTACAGGAAAATAGAGTACCACCTACCAAATAAAAAACAATTGTCTACATTAAAAGCTACAAAAGAATTAATGAATTCTGATAATTATTTGTTAACATTCAATTGATGAGATTAATTCTATCATGCTTAAATTTACGCAATAAATACTGTATAATCTATTATCAATTCAGACTGGTGTAACCTGATTGTTATCTCCTTATTACATTATTATTTCTTCTTTTATTTGTTTTCTTATTTTTCGGCAGTTCACGGCTTAGAGGTTTCACAGTGATCTTGAAATAACAACTCTGACAGCATCGGTGACAATTGTTACTTAATGGTTGCGTGACGGCTCGGGTCAGACAGGGATCAAGTAAGCTAGCGATTTTCTAGTATGCTTAAGCTCGGAAAATTCCCCAGCTACAAAACCAAACAGGTATTTTAAATCGCTTGGTAATTTTAAACAAACTTCGAATACTCCCACGACGTTTGAGTGAAAAATTGTGTCAAATTCTGCGTGTTTCTGACTGGCGGGTCTGGCGGGCCTGGCGGATCTAGTCACAAAAAGTCGCGAACATAGCGATTTCAGTAGTATATGCACAAGCTCACAAAATTCGTCAGCTTCAAAACTAAATTGGTCTTTTGAATCGCTTGATAATTCTAAACAAACCTCGAATGCTCCCAGGACGTTTGAGTGAGTAATTCCCATGCGCGGAACTGACTCGTCAACTGCAAAAACCAAAATACTTTTCTGAATCGATTGGCAATTCTAAACAAATATAGAATACTTTCAAAGCATTAGAAAAAGCCTTTCCATCGAAATCCTCCGAAAATTTCGGACTGCCGGGTATTTAGTCATGATCCGTACTCGGCTGCCGGGTATCTAGACACTGCCTGTTTATTTATTTATTTATTTATTTATTGGTTTTTCATTTATTTTTCATTTTTTTATTTTCATTTTTCGGTTTTTTAAATGACCCCGCAGCCCGCAGCCCGCAGCCCGCAGCCCGCAGCCCGCAGCCCGCAGCCCGCAGCCCGCAGCCCGCAGCCCGCAGCCCGCAGCCCGCAGCCCGCAGCCCGCAGCCCGCAGCCCGCAGCCCGCAGCCCGCAGCCCGCAGCCCGCAGCCCGCAGCCCGCAGCCCGCAGCCCGCAGCCCGCAGCCCGCAGCCCGCAGCCGGCAGCCCGCAGCCCGACCCCGCGTTTTGGGAACAACCGTCCACGACTCTACGTTCGTGTTATGCAACGTGTATGCTCCTAATGACAATTCCAAAAAAAATATTCTTTGCAAATCTAAACAATGCCCTTCGGTTTTTACTCAGTGGTGGTAATTTTAATTGCGCCCTGACAGCGCCAGATAAAATAGGCGGAAATTCGGTGGATACAAAAAATGCCAAAAAAAAAAAAACCTCAATACCGATTGGATTATTGGTTAATTTCTAAGGACCTTATACCAGTGGTCTCTTTGACAGAAATCACAAATCCTACTTTCTCCGATCATTCTGCACTTTTTTATCTCCTTGCAATCGAAAGAATATGCTAAACGTGGAAATTGAATAATTCATTGCTGAAAGGTGAAAATTTCATATGGCTTCACTTCCGAGCTGACTGAGAAAGGGTGGATTCATTTGCGGCATACGCGTATACTTGTAGCATTTTTAACGCGTACCCTGTTGCAAATAATCGTGTCGATAAACCTCAGAAAAACTACCCGTGTGAAACGTACATTGTTTTTAGCGTGATTAAAATGTACAGCAACACGTCGGAAAGTAAGGAAAACGTCAGAAAATTATTTCTTGGTTGGTTGATTTACCTTTACATGTAAAAGCTCTCGGGAACGTAATAATTAACAACAAGTTGGAGACTAGTGGCAGGAGTAGCAGTTCCGAAAATATGGCAGGCGCAGGCAGGGGGACAGATGAGATAATGGTATAAAGGGAAGATGATTATACACTTTCTTCTATTTTTCTAATAGTCCAGTAAACGAAGCAATTTTTTTAGGTGAGGTTCGACAAAATTTGTAACAAAGCCCATTCACCTTAAATCTGTTTATATGCGTCCAAATAGTGCACACATAAAAATCCACCGGAATCCGACCATGGCAACCTCTTTATTTCGACCATCGAAAATCCAAGATGGCCGCCAAATCCAAGATGGCCGCCAAAATGCGTAAAAATATAAAATTGATCTTTCTTGTCCAAACAAATCTCAATCCAACTAAAATTCATAACTCCAAGTAAGAACAGGGGTGCCATTGGAGTCTTCAGACCCCGAGAACTTCTAGTAAAGCCGAGATAAAAGGAAAAAATGCGTTGTTTTTTCTCTTTATTCTCTTTATTCAATCTTAAAAAAATCTGATTAAAAGCCAAAGGCAGTAATATTTAATAATGATTGAATTAATACAAAGAATAGTATTTTAAAAGTATCCTGGATATATTTTTACGGATGTCAATTAAATATGAGCCAACGAGTCAGCGGTAGCATTATGGGTCAGCGGTATGTGTCAGTATTATGGGTCAGCGGTATATCAGTTGGAGCTCATGCTTCACTGTTCGATCTGCAAGTTTTCAGCAAAAGCGTGGATAAATCCAATTGGTAAGTGCTGAAAAATCATTCTAATCTGCTCTAAAGACTGCTTTTCATATCAATTAATCTTTGTTTATCGATAGAAACAGCTTTTTTCTTGTTTCTTGTCGTTTCTGATTCATTTTGATATTGTGTGCCAGTGACAGCGTCTTGTGTCGAATTGCACGAATTTGACGATTTTCATATTAGCTGACTTCTACATCTAAAAATAAAGTAACTGAATTTCTGATAGAGCCAAACAATTCTTCTGTCATTGAACTGCCATTTCCTAGTAAATGGCAATGTACAAGCCTGTTAAGTACAGTAATCTTTAACAAGATCGCCATTTTTAAAGGATCGCAAAAACCAAAAGAAAATCCGTACAGCTTGCAGCACACAGCCTTTTTCTAGTTTTTCTCTTTTTCTGTTTTCTATTTTTTTTATGAATGTTTTAAATCGTAAATTAAGAGAGTGATACTTTTTTATTCAAGGAAGTTTGGGGTTGAAATGGATATTATCGTTTTATTTCAGGCTTTCGTCTCAAAATCAATTGATGATGTCTTTGTCTAGTAATGCATCTGTCGAAGCCCCGTGCATACTGTGTGATGTAAAAATAAACCTTAAAGAACGAAATCATGCGTGTGTGGGGATTAAAGGCCTGGAAACTATAAATAACTTTTCTGTAAAGCATAACGAGCTGCACCCAGAGAAAAAGTTACCTATTTTCGAGTTCGATGGAAGCGAACTTTATGTACATACCGACTGTCGAAAGAGGCATACAAATACTAGACGGTATGAGCAGAAAAAACGAAAGAGAGAAGATGAATCTACTGATGTTGGACCAACACTTCGTTCAGAAAGAGGCAGTTTTTCATTCCGTACTGATTGCTGCTTATGCGGAAGGTTTATCGATAAAGCTAAAGCAAAACGATTCCCTGGAAACCTCGATTACGAGTATAGCCGTGTTATGTCCCTAGAAATAAAGAAAACCCTGGAAAAAAAGTGTGAAGAACGTAGAAAAGGCGAAGCAGATGAGTGGGCTGAGCAGGTGTTTCATCGGTTGGGATGCATCAGTGACCTTCCGGCAGAAGAAGCCATCTACCATAGAAAGTGTTTCCAGTATTTCGTTGGTGGTAGAGATTTTTCGATGTTGTGCGGCTTGACAAATGGAGAGCCGCCAAAGAAGCGAGGACGTCGAAGTGTAGTAGAAGACGAAAGCAATAACTCTGCGTTTCAGCACGTGCTTGAGTATCTAGAAAAAAACGATGACGAGACGGTCACCCTAGACGAGCTCTATGGAATAATGAAAGATGAAGCAGGAGATGATGGTGTGTATTCAAAGAGAACACTACAGCGACAGTTGGAGACACATTACAGAGACAGGGTAACAATTATATCAGTGAAACAACAACCACTTATAGTCACACTCAATAACAACGTTAACAAAATTATCCATGATGCGCATAAGAAAACGGAGAGCTGGAAAGATGTTGATACTTTGATTGATATCGTCAGTGAGTACATAAGAAATGACATAAAAAATGCAGAAAAACACTCCCAAGTATACCCAGACACAGATGATATTAAGTCCGTGGATCACAATCTCTCTGTCTTACCAGCATCCCTCCGTAGGCTTCTTGGTGGAATAATTAAAAGCAAAAATGCTGACTTACAAACGGCATCTATTGGCCAAGCCATTATGAGCGCCACGTGTCCAAGAGGCTTCCTATCTCCTCTACAAGTTGGTCTGTGTGTGACATTAGACCACAAGTATGGGCGCCGTGATCTTATTGATCTTCTTAGTAAATTTGGTTTCTGCGCATCGTATTCTGAAGCCACCCTTTACAAGAAAAATGCGGCCATAGCGCAAGGGGTGGGCGTAGAGGAAGTTGCAGAGAACGCGGTCCTTCATTTGATAGCAGACAACGTGGACCACAACGCAAATACACTAAATGGCGAGAACGTCATTCACATGATGGGACAGATGGGAGCAGTTACCCCGGCGGTAGCCCATAGGAAGCATATTGCAAGAGACAAGATCTCACTTGAAGAAATCAAGAGAATAGGCCATCATAATATCATTTTCCAACGGGATCCCAAAGGAGCTCTCCAGCGCTTGAAATATCCCACCATCCGTCTGCTAGCGGAAGATATCGAGAACACCAAGCTGGATATCCTATGGCAGGTGTCTATGCACATATCTCAGCCTCGCCCTCTATGGTCGGGGTATATGCAGGTCTTGCACCATGAGATGCGCAACCCAGGGAAAAGTACTCAGCTCTTCTTACCGATGATAGACCTGCCGCCGAGTAGCCCTACATGCGTGCGCTCGACATTGGAGTATCTATGTGACGTAGCAGATCAACAAGGAGTTACACCTATTATCACTTTTGACCAGCAGCTGTACTGGATCGCACTCATGATCATTGAAGACCAGCCAAACAACAGCCGTCTGCGACGCATTGTGTTACTGCTTGGAGGATTTCACACGCAGATGAGTTTTTTAGGCGCGGTTGGGTCGATTATGGATGGCTCTGGTCTGAAGGAAATGTTGACACAGGTGTATGCGGAAGGATCTGTCGACAAGATGTTAAGCGGTAAAGCAGTCGCGCGGGCAGTACGAGGTCACCTACTCATCGATAGTGCTCTCAACATAATCGCAACATCAGCTGCCCTCCGACTCCCTCTACCCTTCCTAACAGGTACACATTTAAATATTTCCTCTTCTATCATACTTGATAATACAAAATGATATTAACAAAAACTTGATCCATTTTCTAGACAACGCCGTTCCTCCTAGTACCGTGACTGGTCCGTCAGCTCCTCCCAGCAGTACCGTTATTGGTCCGTCAGCCCCTCCCAGCAGTACCGTTGTTGGTCCCATGCCTCCTAGTACCCCTTTAGGTAAGTTGAAAAAAGGAAATAATTATGAAGAATGT